>JAPPVO010000002.1:164899668-164996129 GCA_030407325.1 Camellia japonica | reverse complement strand
TTAAACATAACATGAAAGTCTTTAAACAACCTTTCAAATAAAAACATACAGTTTTGAGTTATAAAAATCCATTACATGCTCCATGATGTGAATAATCACAGTTTGTCTAATCCACATGCAATAATAATAGATAACAATACAAATATATTTTTCCAAAAGAGTAACAACACCCATTTTCAAAATCCCACAACCATTTCCTTTCTATCTTTTTTAACCAAACCATTTACAAAAAAAAAAAAAAAAAAAAAAAAAAAAAAAAAAAAACATCAATCCCACTCCTAAACAATATCATTTGGGTTTTTCTACAAAAGGGATTTTTCCCCTTTTAGAAATCCATATGCAATTTGTATACCGAAAATAACGTAGTGGCATAATTATTGCTCAAAAAAACCCGCAAATTTCACAGAACCCTCAAGCCCAAAATAACTTTTCAAAGTCAACCAAATATAAATAACAAAAATACGCCATAAATATTCGATCGAACTCATATTGAGTTTAGGATATAGACCCTACCTCTTGAAGCGAAAAGGAGAACTCAGGAAAAAAACCATGAAATTATTGGATCAAAAGAAAGCCTTTGACGAGATCTACAATCTTTCTCAAAGGACTAAAGTGAAAAAGATGTCTCTAACCAAGTAGATCTAGAGATCTATGTAAGAAAAGTTGAGTTTCTAAGAGAGAGAGAGAGAGAGAGAGAGAGAGAGAGAGAGAGAGAGAGAAGAGAAGAAAAAGTGAATGAGAAAAGTGTGTTTAGAGTCTATTTATAGTGGTAGAATAATTGCCCTAAAGTCAAAGAAAAGAATAAGTCAAACCCCCAAAAAGTTGGGCCCAAAACTGAACCAAAATTTTTTAAAATAACTCACAGAGTTTAACCCTCAAGACAATGGCGTTGACCCTTAAGAAGAAAAGCTGAGACACTAATGTGTGTAGCAGACAAGGGTCGACCATAGGAACCAGTGGTGTCGACCATATATTTCAGTAGCAACACCCAGAACACAACAGTAGACAAGGGTCGACCCTAGGACTAGTGGTGTCGACCCAATAAACCAGCAGAGACATTAAGAGCAAGGCAACAAGGTGGTGTCGACTCCCAAGAAGACTAGTGTCGACACCAAAACAAATTTTCCTTTTCAATGAAAACAAGCGCGGACAAACAATCTGAACAAGTCTAAATCGAATTGTACTTTTCCAAAACCAAGATACAACAACTCCAAAGACTCCTAAAATGAAAGTAAAGAAATTAAATGCACTCTCCAATAGTTTAAAGGCCACTAGTGCTACATCACTTAACTTTAGAATTTGAAACGGAAAAAAAAAAAAAAAAAGAAATTTTGAATTCCACTTTAGTCTCTCTAATTATATATGATTTCTTTTCTTCTTTTTTTTTCGTTCAAAATGTTAACAAAGCATGATAGAGGGACTACATTGCAACAAAATTGAAAGCATAGGGACTAAATTGTTCAAATTGAAACTACGAGGATCAAAGAGAAATTTTGCTCAAATTAGAGAGACCGATGGTGTAATTTACTCTTTCTCATTATTGTAAAGTTATGTTTCATCTTTTTCATTAATGTTTTGGTACCAAATTGACAAAATAAAAAAATTTTAAAGACTAAAATAACACGAAAACACATACTTTAGGACCATAAGTGTATTTTATTGTCATTCTATTAACTATTAATTAGATGGTTGTACGAGCAAAGAAAAATCACGTACTTGTTGATGAAGAAATCCAATAAAGAAGATGATCAACACCATCACACGATTGCCACCTACAAGACAAAGCACCCTTAGTCGTTAAAATGGCCGAGAGACGTCTGACACCCAAGTTAGTCCTCCAATATTTTCAAAATATTAATGGACTAATTCATAGAGAGAAATTGCCTACCTTAACTCATGTGGTGTTGCTTATTTATAATATCTAGTGACGTACCTAACAAGTAGTTTGAATGCTCCAGAAGTCCTATCCCAATCAGTCTCACTACAAGAAAAAACAGAATTGGCGACTAAAAATAGAATTTTCGTCGCTGAAAGTAGCAGAATTGGCGACTAAAATGGAATTAGTAGCCAAAAGTGAAGACTTTTGGCGACTAAAACAGTTTAGTAGCCAAATGTATAGTTATTGGTGACTAAAAATCAGTTTAGTCGCCGATTATATGGGTTTTAGCGACTAAAAAAAATTTTAGTAGCCAAAAGTGAAGGTTTTTGGCGACTAAAAAAATTTTAGTAGCCAAAAGTATAGGTTTTGGCGACTAAAAAATAGTTTGGTCGCCGATATACGTGTTTTACCGACAAAATTAAATTTTGTAGCCAAAAGTGAAGCTTTTTGGCTACTAAAAAAATTTTAGTAGCTAAAAGTCTACAATTGGCGACTAAAATTCAGTTTAGTTGCCAAAAGTGGAGGTTTTTGGCGACTAAAATTCAGTTTAGCCGCCAAAAGTGGAGGTTTTAGGTGGGAATTAATTCTTTTAGCGACTAAAAAAATAATTAGTAGCCAAAAGTATAGAATTGGCGACTAAAAAACAGATTTAGTCGCCAAAAGTGGTCTCCTATTTTTTTTAGTAAATAATTTATTTTTTACATAAATTATATTGAATAAAAATAATTATGTTTATATATATAGTTTTATATTAATACGGGTCAATATACTATATAAATAATATATTTTGCATATATAATCATGTGGTGTTGTAGAGGCATAGTAGAGAGAGTGTGTTGCTTAAGGTTTAGAATGTGGGAGGTTGGTGGTTCGAATCTCAGCGACAGAAAAGTTTTTATTTTATTTTTTCACGGAATGAGCTTTGGCGACTAAAATTATTGGTCGCTAAAAGTGTTTCTTTTGGCGACTAAAAGGTTTGGTCGGCGATTCATTGACTATTGGCGACTAAAAGATTAGTCGGTAAATGTATAATTTTAAAAAGTGTAATTGACTATTGGCGACCAAAACTTTGGTCGCTAAAGACCTATTTTTTGCCAACTAAAACTTTTTTAGTCGCCAATACCTCCGGCGACCATGTGTTCGCGACAAAACCGAATTTAGTCGGGAAAACTAAAAAGTCAACTTTTGGCGACTAAAAATGGACTTTTGGCAACTAAAAATTTAGTCGCCAAAGGTGCTTTTTCTTGTAGTGTCTCCAGGTTTTTAAGAGTCCTATATTGATAAGATTTCATATCCTAATGAGTTTTCCATAACATAAAGCACCAATACAGTGTTTGATAAGGATTTAACAACTTCCATACATGTGATAATTCATAATTACGTCACGTGGCAGTGTCAGGACCCACATAATTCCTATAGTTATTTTTATCCCTCTCAATGACATTTGAAATTAAACAAAAATAATTCAAATTTAAAATTTTGAAAAAAGAATTTGACAAAATTAAACTTAAAAGATCAAAGTGATATGAAATGTATATTTTAATGACTATAAATATAATTTATTATTGGATTTTCATGGATGATCCGATAAAAACAATTGTTGTATTTCTTGTAGTTTCAAAACAAGAAAAAAATTTTGCAGTGTAAATTTAACACATAAAAGATACTGTTAGACTTATTTATTTTGATGATTTATTTAATTATGTTTTTAATTTATTTGGAAGAAAAAATAGAATCAAAATTTATTTTGATGATTTATTTGAAAGAGAAAAATAGAATCAACATTTATTTTGATGATTTTATGTTTTAATTTATTTGAAAGAGAAAAATAGAATCAAAATTTATTTTGTCCCATTATTTCTTACCTAAAACTTTTATCATAAATGTTGTTAGAATGTATTTTAATATTTGATGAAATCAGAGGTTCAAACTGCCCAAAACAAAGGTTCAAACAGCCAACAAGCAGCAAGCCAAAAGATTCAAGTGGAAGATATTCAAATTAGTAATGATAGAGTGGAAGATATTCAAATGAATACAACGGCTATAAACGACTATAAATTCAAATGAATACAACGGCTATAAACGGCTATAAGTTTCATTATATATACCAAAGCCTCTAATGTAAACAAGTTACAACAAAAAAAAAAAACCAAAAAATATTCTTTGATCTATAATCACTCACATCTATTCTCTGAAAAATTCTCTGAGAAGTGTTCTTCAATTTTTGTTTACATCCTCTTTCAGAAATTATACACTGAGACGTATAGTTTTAAGCCCATCTTTCTTGTGTGAGGTTTACAGAAAAACCAGAGTTTCATTTTTATATCTATCTTTGAGAGATAATTATTGTAGCTTTCTGTGAAAGCAAAAACACATTCTTTTCAACCTTGTAAGAGTGTAGTACACTCAGTGTTCTTGACTTAGAAAGTCAGTGTAAAATCTGTGGAGGATTGCTCTATTTGTGAAAAGGTTGCTAGAACCCTGTGAAGCTAGAGAATAGTGAAAATCTCAAGTGAAGCTTGAGGAGTGGACGTAGGCCGAGTTGAAGCCGAACCACTATAAATTTGTTTGCCTCTCTCCCCCTTATCTCTTTATTTTATTTAAATTGTCATAACTATATTTCATATTTTTATTGTGCTAAAATCATTAATTGACATAGTTGTTAGAACACTTGTTTTAATTATTTTTATTTCATTAACTATATTTATCTATTGTGCTAGTTATAATTTTTATTAGGGTATTATTATTTTTATTTGTAAAAACCTAATTCACCCCCCTCTTAGGTTGTCTTTTGGGTAACAATTGATATCAGAGCCTAGACTCTTGTTTTAGATTTAACCATCTGGGAGTTTCGATCCATGGCAACCTTAGCTGAAGGATAAGCCACAAATATGCCACCATTGTTTGACAAAAACAACTATAGTCATTGGAAGGATAAGATGACTCTATACTTACAAGCCACTGATTATGCCATGTGGATTATTGTCACCAAAGGTCCAAAAATTCCTACCAAATTAGTAGACAATATTAGTGTACCTAAAACTGAAGATGAATGTGATGAGAGGGATCATAAATTATTGCAAGCCAATGCTAAAGCCAAACTCACCTTGTTTGTGATTAAACTCTAAGGAGTATAATAGAATTTCAAGTTGTGATTCGGCAAAAGAAATTTGAGACAAGACTTGAGGTAACATATGAAGGTACAAACCAAAATGGAATCTCGTATTGATATGTTTGTTCATAGTTATGAATTGTTTAAAATGAACCCTGATGAATCTATTTCAAGTATGTTTACTAGATTTACTGAAATTGTAAACTCTTTGAAATCTCTTGGCAAAACTTATACTAACAGTGAGTTGGTAGAAAAATTCTTAGGTGTTTACCAAAGATTGGGAAACAAAGGTCACGGCCATTATAGAAGTCAAAAATCTCTCCACACTTGGATTGGATGAGCTTATGGGTTCCCGTATGACTCATGAGATCACCATGAAAGGACATGAGGATGTTGAAAACAAAAACAAAAAGGAATTGCATTCAAAGCCTCATCAAATGAAGAAGAACATGAAAACTCCAGTGAGGATGAAAGCTATGTCATGTTTAGTAAATCTAAAAAGCACTTCAAGAAAAACAATTATGCAGGAGGAAGATCTTTCAAGAAAGAGTACAACAAAGATAACAAGAAAGAGCCTATTATTTGCTATGACTGCAAAAATCCTGGACATATGAAAGATTTTCCAAAATTGAAAAATCATGGAAAAGACTACAAAAGAAACAAAAAGGCCATGGTAGCAGCTTGGGGAAAAAGTGAAGATGAAAGCTCAAGTGATGAAATTGAAAATGAAGTAGCTAACTTCTGTCTGATGGCTCTTGAAGATGAAGACTCTACTCAAGATGAGGTAACTACTCTTTGTGAAGAACTTGAAAATGCATTCCATGAACTACAAGATGAATTTAAAAAAGTTTGTGCGAAAAATAACGTGTTGAAGAAATCTGTTGCATCTTTATCTATTAATGTAGAAGAATTAAAGAAAGAAAAAATTGTTTTGAAAAATGATTTTGATACTATCTCTAATGAGAAAACTACATTAAAAAACAATGTTGATGATTTAACAAAAACACTTGCAAATTTTGTAAAAGGTAGAGATAATCTCAACATGCTTCTTGGAAATCAAAGATGTGTTTTTGATAAAGCGGTATTGGATATGACCCTATTAAGAAACAAAAGCCTCAATACAATTTTTGAGAAGGCACCTCTCATGACACACCCTCATATTACTTGTCATTATTGTAGAAAGAAGGCCATCATATATCTTATTGTCCATTCAAAAAGAATATGAACATGGGAATTAAAAAGATTTGGATTATTAAGGGATCTAACAAAAGTAATCAAGAAGGACCCAAGAAACTATGGGTACCAAAAACTAACACTTGATTGTCATCTTGTAGGTTTGCTTTAAGCCCAAAGCTAAAGAAGGGAAGTGGTACCTTGATAGTGGATGTTCCAGACACATGACCGGAGATAAATCATTCTTTATTAAACTATCATCGAAAGATGGAGGATTTGTTACTTTTGGAGACAACAAGAAAGGAAAAATCATTGGTATTGGTAGCATCGGTATTTCTCCTAACCCTTCTATTGAAAATGTTTTACTTGTTGATGGACTTAAGCATAACCTACTTAGTATTAGTCAATTATGTGATAAAGGTAATCGAGTTATTTTGATAAATCACATTGCACAATTGAAAGCACAAATGATCATAAAGCTTTATTCGTTGGTAATCGCCATGATAATGTTTATTTTTTATCTTAATGATCTCTATGCTAGTGATGTTAAATGTTTATATGTTAATAATGAAAATAGTTGGTTATGGCATAGAAACTTGGTCATGCTCATATGGATTTAATTGCTAAACTTTGAGAAAAGATTTGGTCATTGGACTTCCAAAATTAAATTTGAAAAAGATCATCTTTGTAGTGCTTGTCAACAAGGAAACAAAACTAAAACATCATTTAAATCAAAATCTCATATTTCCACAACTAGACCTTTACAACTATTGCATATGGATTTATTTGGTCTCTCAAGGACATCTAGTCTAGGTGGTAAACTTATTGTCTTGTTATTGTTGATGATTATTCAAGATTTACATGGGTTATGTTTTTAGCACACAAAGATGAAACTTTTCTTCTTTCACAAAAACTTGTCGTAGAATTCAAAATGAAAAAAGCTTTCTTATTACTAATATTCGAACCGACCATGGTAGAGAACTTGAAAATGAGAAATTTGAATTGTTTTGTGATGAGCATGGTATTGGACATAATTTTTCAGCACCTAGAATCCCTCAACAAAATGGTGTAGTAGAAAGGAAGAATAGAACTTTAGAGAAGATGAGTAGAACAATGCTTTGCGAAAATAATCTTCCTAAATATTTTTGGGCTGAAGCCGTTCACACCGCATGCTATATTTTAAATCGTGCATTAATTAGACCTATTCTCAAAAAAACTCCTTATGAACTTTGGCATGATAGAAAGCCGAACGTTAGTCACTTGCATGTTTTTGGTTGTAAATGTTTTGTGCATAATAATGGTAAGGATAACTTAGGTAAATTTGATTCAAAATCTGATGAAGCAATTTTTCTTGGCTATTCCTAGCAAAGCTTATCGTGTTTTTAATAAAAGAACTCTTGTTGTGGAAGAATCTATACATGTGGCATTTGATGAAACTAACATCTCTGCTCAAAAGCAAATTGTTAGTGATAATATAGATTTGGAACCAAATGTGGAAGATTCAAGTATCTACAAAGAAGAGAACCAACCATGTAAGTTGAACAAAGAGATTGAACAACCTATTCTCCCACCTCAAGAAGAAAGAGGAAACAATGATGATTTGCCAAGAGAATGGAAGTTTGTTCATAATCACCCTAAGGATTTAATCCTAGGTGACCCTACAAAAGGTATTGAAACTCGCTCTTCACTTAGAAACATTTGTAGTAACTTGGCTTTTCTCTCACAAATTGAGCCTAAAAACTTTCAAGAAGCCGAATTCGATGAACATTGGATGATAGCTATGCATGAAGAGCTTAACCAATTTGAGAGAAACAAAGTGTGGGAACTTGTGCCAAAACCTAAAGATCATACCATTATCGGTACCAAATGGATCTTTCGAAACAAGCTTGATGAATCCGGCACAATTATAAGAAATAAGGCTAGACTTGTTGCACAAGGATACAATCAAGAAGAAGGTATTGATTTCGATGAAACTTTGCTCCGGTTGCTAGATTAGAAGCCATTCGCATGTTACTTGCATTTGCATGTTTTAGAGATTTCAAACTTTATCAAATGGATGTAAAAAGTGCCTTTCTTAATGGTTTTATAAATGAGAAAGTTTATGTTAAACAACCCCCAGGTTTTGAAGATCATGCTTTTCCAAATCATGTTTTTAAACTATCAAAAGCTTTATATGGTTTGAAACAAGCACCTCGTGCATGGTATGAACGATTAAGTAAATTTTTATTAAAAATAATTTTTCTAGAGGAACGATTGACACAACACTTTTTGTTAAAACTAAAAATGATGATTTACTTATTGTGCAAAATATGTGGATGACATTATATTTGGTGCTACTAATGAAACCTTGTGTAAGGAATTTGCTAAGTGTATGCAAGGTGAGTTGAGATGAGCATGATGGGGGAGCTAAATTATTTCCTTGGGCTTCAAATCAAACAATGTAAGGAATGAATTTTTATCAACCAACTAAGTACACAAAAGAACTACTAAAAAGTTGGTATGTATGACTCAAAAATAGCTGGAACTCCTATGAGCACATCCATTAAGCTAGACAAGGATGAAAAAGGTAAGTCCATTGATCAAACAAAATATCGAGGTATGATCGGCTCACTTCTTTATTTAACCGCAAGTAGACCCGATATTATGTTTAGTGTTTGTATGTGTGCTAGATATCAATCAAATTCTAAGGAATCACATCTTAGTGCTGTTAAAAGAATTTTTAGATATCTTGTTGGCACTCAAAATTTGGGACTGTTTTATCCTAGAGGTGTTGCATTTGATTTAATTAGTTACTCAGATGTCGACTTTTCTGGATGCAAACTTGATAGAAAAAGCACCAGTGGCACTTGTCACTTTCTTGGTAACTCATTAGTATCTTGGTTTAGCAAAAAGCAAAATTCTGTTGCTTTATCAACGGTCAAAACTGAATATATAGCTTATAGAAGTTGTTGTGCCCAAATACTTTGGATGAAACAACAATTGGAGGACTTTGATTTGCATTATGATCATATCCCTATTAAATGTGATAATACTAGTGCCATCAATTTAAGCAAAAATCCGGTTCAACACTCAAGAACAAAACATATTGAAATTCGACATCATTTTTTAAGAGATCATGTTCAAAAAGTGGATATTGTACTTGAATTTGTAAACACCGATAAGCAATTGGCGGATGTTTTCACAAAACCCCTAAGTGAGGATCGTTTCAATTTTATTCATGGCGAGCATGGAATGTCGATTTCTACTTAAAAAGTTTTATTATGACTGTGAAACTTGAATTTTTATTGAAAAAATATATGTGTATTGCTACATTGATATGGAAACATTTATATCGGTTGAATGCTCTCAAGTCCTTCATACATTTATTCTCCTTAACAGTTTGCTATTCTTAATTGTGTAAATTTTTTTGGGTTTTGCATCTTGAGGTAAAATTAACTTTACATACATTGATTTTTTTTAAACTCT
Source organism: Camellia japonica (assembly GCA_030407325.1). NCBI lineage: Eukaryota > Viridiplantae > Streptophyta > Magnoliopsida > Ericales > Theaceae > Camellia > Camellia japonica. Next base: position 164,986,500 of record JAPPVO010000002.1, on the reverse strand, counting down.
CATGGTATTTTTTTTGCATTACCATTCCAGCAACACCAATGTCCCATTAAGTTTAATTTCTGCTGGTATTATTTTATTTTAATTAATTATTTTTTTTATTTTGCTATTAGGCTTAATTTCTTTTTTTCTTTTTTTTCTGCTTTCTAATTTAATTTTCAGCACTTAAACATAAAAACAAAAACAAATCAAAAATACAAATATTTACATAAAATAAAAACACCTTCATTTTTTTTACGGCCATACGCCGATCAACATAAACATATTTACATAAAAAAAGAAAAACCCTTTATTTTTTTTATGGCCATACGCCGATCTTACTTCCTCGCCTCTTCCATCATTTTCTTCTTCTTTTTATCACCTTGGGAGGCTCTTGAAGGCCCTGCCCCCTGTGCTTTCGTCGAGACTGACGACTCCCCACTAACTATCAAAGGCCAAGAACGACGTTACTCCAAATCGGGCCATGGAGGTGGTCTTCCGTTTAACCTCTTTATTTTCGACTTTTAGTGCGCAAATCTCTGCTCGCGCATCCTTGTACATGCGCTGGAGCAAGGAGAGTTGGGTGTTGACTTGGTGGAGCTCACTCGTCCTGTTCTGCAGTCGGTGAGTGTAGACACCCCATTTTTGACCAACCTTAAGACTCAGACGTCATCGATTGAGTGCTCGGTGATGGTGCATGTTGTGCTCGTTCTGAGGTTTCGGAGTTTCGGCTGAGAGCCTTACCCCCGGACCTCGGGACCCTTTTGTGCTTTACCTCGGTTTGCGAACCAGGTCTTGTTTTCTCTTCCCGAAGGGAGGGAGAGGTCTCGTAGATGATCTCTCAGTGGTCATAGGCTACTTTTCGTGGTCGTAGGCCACTTTTCCCGTTCGGAGACCAATTTTCAGTTTTCGGAGCCGTCCGCCGTGCGCCTTGGTTCGGGACTGCTTAACTTTCTCCGTTTGGCACGGTTTTTGGCACACACCTTGTTTCCTCTGTCTAGAGGGACACTGCAGCGCGGGAGGCCACCTTTGTGGTCGCACGCCACTTTTGGTGCTTAACAGCCTGTTTTCGGGACACCCGGCTGCGCGTTTTGACCCCCGAACCCTCGTTTTGCATCCGTCTTGGTTCATTTTTGGCATGGACCTTGTTTTCATTGTTTGGAAGGTGGTACGAGGTTGGAAGACCACCTTTTCTCTTGGAGACCACCTTTTCTCCCGCTAGCCGATTTTCTTGTTAGGAAGCTGGCCTCATTGGTCTTTGAGCCACATTTACTGGTTTCCCACCATACCACTAGCTTGTATTCAATGTGGAGACCATCAAATGGGGCTGTCGACCACCTTTCTTTGAGTTGGACCTTTTGAACTGGTCGGCCGACCACCTGAACTGGTCGGCCTGCCTTCCCCAGTTTTGTCTCTGTGAGTTGTTGCCAGCTGGAAGACACAGACTGAATCCTCCATACATGTGTATGGAGGATCTTATAGCGATCCCGGTTTCCCTTTTCTTTAATTGTTGTACCCGGACTTTGGTTCCATGGAGTTGGTAATTGTATATCTTTTGTCATCCTTTAATTCCCTATGTTTGAATTTTGGATGTATTGGGCGTGTTTCGAGCAGATGGGTTGAGCCTTGGTCTAAAATCTAGTTGCCAGGTTTTTGGTCGTTCCGCTCGAGCGGGTCATATAGCGCTTGAGCGGATATTGCACACTCCCAGTATTTTTGTGCCCTGCAAAACTTCTGCAGGTGTGATTTCTACGCTCGAGTGGATTTCCTGCGCTTGACCGGGTTGCGCTCGAGCGGACCTTTTGGCGCTCGAGCGGGTAGTGTCTCGTCTGTGAAAGTTCTGGGAGGGGGAAATCTACGCTCGAGCGGACTGGTTTTTGCGCTCGAGCGAATGTGCTTTATCTCTGTGTCTTGGAGCTCGAGCGGGCATTCTTGCGCTCGAGTGGACCATACTTTTTTTTCTTGACGCTCGAGCGTTGTGTTTTTCGCTCGAGCGGACCTGTCGTATATTAGATAGCAGTTGGGCATTTTTGAATCACTTTCTACAATTCCTCTCTCTCTCTTACTTTTCCGAAAAAGCCATTGGAGAGCACCTCACTCTAAAACCTAACTTCTCTCTTAGGCTTAATCTAGCTCGAGTGTTTTCTAAACCTTTGGCCTTTACAATAAGGTTGTTGATCGTCGAGGGCTATCTTTTGATCCAAGAATCTCGGGATTTGGAGCATTCCCGTTTTCTTCATCTTCTTCATTGGGTGTCAACTTTTGAGGTAGGGATTCCTACTCACTATTATGGGTTTTAACCTAGATCTTTGGGCATTTTGTTAAATGGTTGATTTTGGGAAGTTAGGGTTTGAAATTGTTGAAAGAGGGTTTTGTTATTTTGATAATAAAATATGTATTTTGGGTTTCAAAATGATGATATTGTTGTTGGTTGTTGATATTTGAACCTTTGATTGATATTGGGAAATGGGGTAGAAAACCCTAATTTGTTGTATAAATTAATTGGTATAATTAATTTGGGAAAATTGTGATTATATGGAATTGAGTTGGAAATAATGAAATTAGCTCATTATATGTGGAGAATGGTGGAGTTGGATTTATTAATCGCTCACTTTTTGAAAACATTGATATTTTATCTGTTGGAGCTTTTATTATCTATTTAGAAATAATTGCTTGGGCTACCAATGGAGGGTAGTTTTGATTGTTGTAGACAATGCATGATGATTAGGCAAACTAAAACTAATCAATTGGATGTGTCATAGAGTATGACGGTTGATAGAATACATTAACGTTATGTATTGATTGATTGTGTATATGACCTACGTGTATATACGTTGTGTGTGCGGGAGGAAATAGGGGATGTACTCCATGGTTTAGGGGAAGATAGGGGATGGACCTCTAAACCGGATGTTGTTTGGGAGGAGATAGGGGATGGACTCCGCTGATACAGCTCATATGCTTATCAGTTAATGTGTTGATATAGCTCTTATGCTTATCTATGGAAGTGTCGATATAGCTCATATGCTTATCTGTTGAGCTGTGGATACAGCTTGTATGCTTATCTGTTGAGATGATGACATAGATTATATGCTCGTTTATCAAAGGGTTGATATAGCTAGTATGCTTATCTAATGTAAAATGGGAAAATTTTAATATGGGTTACTGTCTCATATAAGTTGTTGGCCAGGTTCTGAGCCGTTGTTATGAATGGTGAAATTGATAAGAAATGGAAAATGAAATAAAACATGGACATAGTGATCATGTAATGGGAATGGATTATGAATTGATTTATGAGAACTAGACATTTACCAATTGCTAATGTCTTAGTTATTGCTCATACTGTTTTAGCATATCTCTACTGGGCGTTGGCTCACCCTATATGGGACATTATTTTCAGGTACAGGTAGCATGCCACCTCCAAGGACTTAGCTTGGATGGATATGGGAGTTAAAGACTCTTTTTGATTATTTTGTTTGTATTACATGTATATCAAGCCAAGGGCTTATTTTGTATAGAGTTAGTACTCTTCTTTTGTGTAACCAAGTGTTGACTTGGAAAACTGTAAGCCCGTAGGGCAATTGCTTTTGTTGTTAACATGTAATACTGTTGTAAGAACTACTCTGATGAATGGAAAGGTGTTGATTTCTTATATCATTACATGTCTAAATGATGGGTTTTATGTATTATTTTGAGGGCGTTATAGATCTTCAACCTTGGTTTTTAGCTTCTTTGAGAAGCTTTAGTCCCTTTTGGCTATAAAGGAGGGCCTCCTCCTCCTTTGTGAGGGTTCAGATTTTCTCTAAGGCAAAAAATATATATCTCCCTCTAGATCTCTTCATTTTGGCTCATAGTGTGCATTGTTCTTGCACCTTTGCACACCACCTCATAGCCTAACCCTTCCACCATTGCTTGGAGCTTCTTGGAGGCCATTTTTAGAGGTTAAGGAGTTGGGTTTTGGGTCCAGAAGTTGCTATCTTGCTGAGCTTCAAGGGTAACACACTTTTTCCCTCTTTTAAGCTTTATTTTGATCCATCTCTTAGCCTTATTTGCATGCATATTTGAGCTTTATTGTCAACTGAAAAAGTCTTGTTTTGAGGTCCTTTTGATGTTGTTTGAGGTCTTTTTCCTGTTGGAGGTCATCTACCCTTTTGCATGCTTCATTTTGTCTTGTTTTGAGCCATGCCTTAAGGCCTTTGTGTTGACCTTTGCTTGGCCTTTTAGACACTGAAATCCAACGGATTTTCAGTGGTTGGCATGCCGTTTTGAGGGCCAAAATCAGAAAGGGGTGACCCGCTCTCTTTTGGCCTTGTTTGTTTGCATATTTGGCCTTTCAAAGGAGCCTTCATTTGCACACATCCAAGCCTTGTTTCAGGCCCTTTTCAGTGACTTTTAGGGCCTGCCTAGGCTCTTTCCAGAGTTGGTTTTGTCACCTTGGGTGTGTCTCTTGCATGTGTAGAATAACCCCTCTTATAGCCTATCAAAGGAGCATGACATTCTTGCATGCATTGATCATGTTTCAGTGGGGTTTTGGGCTTTATTTGGCATGTCATATCTCTAAATTTTGCTGGTTTAGTGGCCTCTTGAATGCTTCATACGCTTGTAGTGTAAACCATGCTCACTAGCTTCCATTGCATGTTGTTTTGGCCATTGATTCTAGCATATTTTGGCCATGTTCTAAACTGATTTTATTCATGATTTGGGCTGCCTTAGCTCTGTTTTGAGGTCCCATGGTCGAATGATGCTTGCCATGCATGCTTGTAGTGTAATACCCTTGCCTAGCTTCGAGTTTTGAAGCCTCTTGCATGCTTAACTTGAGCTATTTTCTTGTTTTGGCATCACTGAACATGTTATTTCAGAGCTTATACTTGTGTCATATTCCCATGTTTTTCACTCTTTAAATACGTTTGAGGGTTGTGCTTGTATATATGCCTCATTTTTGGGCTATTGCATGAGCTTCATTTTTGTGCATTGCAAGCCATCATTTTAGTCCATTTTGCCACTGTTTTGGGTCTGTATAGGGACTATTTGGGGTTGTTTTGGTCATTTGGGCATCGCTTTGCATACCTCTAATGTAATGCACTTCATTAGTTTCGGTAATTGTGCCATCCAACATGCATCGGGTGAGTTGTTTGCATGATTCGGGACCATCTTGCATGTCATTTCAGAGCTGGAACATGTGTCATTGTATGACATATTTCACCCTTGTCATGCTTTGGTAGAGTTGCACTTTGTTCCTTAGGTTTGGTCCCTTGCATTTGTACATGTTTGCATGTACCTTGTTGCCTCATTTTCATCATATTGGCAACTGATTTGGGTGTGGCCGAGGCCCATCCATCTTGGTTTAAGTCCATCTTGCATTGTGTATGCCCTATAGTCCATGTTATCGCATGTTTGATCATTGCATTGCGTATGCCTCGTTCATAACATTGCGTATGTTAGTGCATTGTGTATGCATGCCATATAATCTATGTGCATTGAGTATGCCATTGATTAGTTCATAGCATTGTGTATGCCATTTCCACACTTGCATGTCATTCCGTGCATCTTCGCATCACTTAGTTGCATTGCATTTAGATCGCATGCTAGAGTTGCATTTGTCCATACATTGTTTGTTGCATTGTGTTTGGAGTAGGGTTTAGTCCAAACACGGAAACGAGGGACGTTTTGTACTCAAAGTGACGAAACGTGCCTCGATTCCCGGTCGCCGACACTCTTGACCACCCATGACGGAGTTTAGGCATTTATGTGTTTATATGTGCATTCATTTCACATTGAGTCGTGCAATCCGACTCTTCGGCCATCATGCATCGAGATGCGTGATTGGTGGCCCGAGGATCAAAGACTACACTCCCTAGAGCTAATGCAATGATGGGGAGAGTGGTCGTGCACACATGTGTTGCAAATACCTTGCTTTCTCTCTCTTGCCTTTGTTGCAGAAAATGAAGAAACCAGGAGAAGAAACTGGTCGGCCGACCAGGTTTTCTAGCAGGCCGACCACCTTTTCTGGTCTTCACCACCAAGGGTGGTCGGCAGGCGGTCTCCCTTGCCTATAGCTGGTTGGCAACCTTCCCACAGCTTCCCTTGGTGGAGTTTCATGTCTCTGGAGCCTAGTGCAACTTTCTGAAATCAATTGCAAACAAAGGCGAGCCGGGGCATTGCGATGGATTTCCCGACAAGGCGACTCGAGCATGCATGCATCCTTTATCATTCAAAGCAGAGCTGAGACAACCCATTTTACATAGTTTGCATGCTAGTTTAGTTAATTTGTTAATTAGCTAGTGTTGTGTAATAATTAGTTAATTCGATTCTGTATTATTTATTCGAACCCTCCGAGAGAGGGCAATGTTGTAATAAGTGTGCGTGTGTGTGATGTATGTCTTCCAACCCCACGTCTTTCTCCCTTTTATTTACCAGCTTATGATGGTTAGTTTTAGGACACGTCTCAATTAGCATCCTTATGCTCGTATGTTTGCATCCATTCATCTGTTGCATGTACCGGCGCATCATACTAACTGCATCGTATTTCAATTCCAAATTGAATACATGTTACCTGTAGCATCTCATATGCTATCTTAGAATAGCCGAGCCTATCTTAGTTGCATCCTTGCATGTGTTGCATTAGGCATCTCAGCATAGTTAGGATTCATGTATGTTTTCTAATTAGCTTCTTTCTTTGGCTCGGAGTACTCGGTAAGTGTTTATGCTTTAGCATCCTTGAATACGTATGAGTGACTGCCATGATAGCATGCTTACCATGAGGCTATGTACTTATGTGATATACCTGCCTGAATGCCTGTGGGTGAAAGATGGATTACTTAAATTGGAACAATGCATTGATTGCGAGTTTTAAGCCCACTTGAGAGTGGCAAATCACCATGTTTTCTAAGCCCACCTGAGGGTGGCAAATCTACGTCTTAGCCTACTTGCGAGTAGCACCATCAAACCATTTTCAAAAAAACAAACATGAAATGTTTCGTTCTAACTCAGGCGATCTAGTCTATATTTGTATGCTGTGTGCATCACATAGTAATCCTAGGCTAATAAACTGGAATAAGAATGCATGTGTTTTCAAAAACTCGATATCATGTTTAGTAGTGGTCGATCTTTGATCGGGCGAGCGGGGGTGCTCATTGCATGACCTTCCCCAATCGTACCCAAGTTCCCGAGCCGAGGCAACTTTGGTGATGACGGACACGTGGCCTTAGGCACGAGTCAGGGTTTCCTAAATTCGCCCAAAATAAAATATTTAGGTGGCGACTTTGTATCTGGCAAAGTAGTCCATGTTTGGCACTTCTTTCTAAAAATCTATTTTTCAAAACGATTGCCAGATTTGGACTCTTTGGTGATTTATCGGTCTCGCATTGCACTTTGTGAGATTAGATTCAGAACCGTGACATTTGAGTCCGAACTGTAGTGAGCCCAATGAACAAAACAGGATTTCTCCCCGGACATTCGGAGACGTCTACAGTTTCTGGCGACTCTGTTGGGGAGTTTGGAGAACTTGACTCGAACTCATGATATCTTGTTTTGACTACACTTATGTGTTTCTTTGCATTTCATTCGCATTGGTGCACCTAGGACACTGTGTTTACCATCTGCTATTCCTAAATGGTTTGCCGGAGGCTGCGTGCCATAAGGCTGACCGGTTACGGGCTCTGCCACGATGGGAACACAAACCCCGGTTTTTACCGGGGCACCCTTTTTGACCATTCGACTTAGTGCATATTCGGAATCCATAGTGACCATTCCAAACTAGAACAGGTTGCTCACCCGATTATAGGTTGTTTGAAAACGCTACGTGCGTAGTAAAACCCTAGCTCCTGACAAAATAGGACAGGGAAACCCTACCCCTCCATAGGAGCGTTTTGGCTCTGACTTGTTTGCTATGTGCTTTTAGGGTGTGTCTCTACAGGAATGCATGTATCAGTTTGCAAGTTTGGGCATCAGGCCTGCGGGCACCAGTGTTTTGAGAATCAGTATATCCGCGGGTATCGGATTCAGATTTGGGGCAGTGATTTGGGAAACAATGACCAGTATTTGAGAATAGTATATTCAGCTTACACGTGCCAACTGTGTGTTGTCATGCCGACTGTGTGTTGTGTTTATTTAAGCCGTTATGCTGTCTGTTTTTCTGGTTGTTTATTTCCTTATTATGCTTTATTTATCTTTTTGCTAGGTAGTTTAGCACAATTACTTCCGACCAAGCAGATATTTCCCAAGCACTCTGGACTAGAGGTCGCAGACTCTATCGATCTGAGGATCTGGTAGACGGACAAGCAGTGTTTCATTCTTTACCACCGGTTACTAGACGGAGGGCAGTTAGGCAGAGGATATCGGTTTAGCAGTCAGTTCAAAGGGCTTTCTCTACCCCACCTGAGTATAGTTGGGATCAGAGTTCTGTTTCTCCCGCAGAGAGGGAACATATACCGGCAGTACAGCTAGATCAGGGCAGTATGGCAGGAATCGAAGAAATGATGCGCCAGCTCTAGGAGAGCATGAGAACTATGCAGGAGGACGCTGCTCGTCAAGCAGAATTTGCCAAACAGCAGGCCGTCGTCATGGCCCAACAGGCAGAGCTAATTACCCGGCTATAGCAGTAAGCCGGAGCATCAGCTTCGCACCAAGCTCCCTCCCACCAAGAGTCCCAATACCCGGGGAGACGACAAATGTCCAGAATGTCCAAGAGGATACAGACATCCCAACAGGGCCGGCTCCGCCCCCGATTCTACCTCAACTATCCAAGGCACCCACTCCTATCAATCAACCGGATTCTTCCTTCGAATTCGAGGTGGACCCCATGGCATTAAAAGTGAGCAAGCTTGAAAAGCTGTTCAAGATATCTCAGGGTGTGAAGTCCATCCCGGACATTGAGGATGGGTATACCGACGCAGCCGTGACGCTGCCAGACAGATTTAAGATGCCACATATTGACCGCTTTGACGAGTCCGGGGATCCCATGGTGCACTTACAGCTGTTTTCAGACATATTAAGGCCAATGGGCCTCACCAGACTACAGAAGCTTTCTTTATTCGGCCGGACCCTGTCGGGTGTGGCGGTCATCTGGTATGTAAAACTGGAAGACGATGTCAAAAGGAATTGGGATGAAATGGCCGAGGCTTTTGTCGCTCAGTACTCCTATAATACACAAATCGAGATCACAACCCGTGATCTCGAGACGACTAGGCAGGAGCCTAAGGAGAGTTTTTCTGACTTCGTAACCCGGTGGAGGGCCAAGGCCTCAATGATAACCACTAGGCCCACTGACAAAGATCAAATTCAGATGATTGTGTGCAATCTCCAGCCCAAGCTTATGTAGAAAATGATTGTTCTCCCCTTCCCCACCTTTTCAGATTTACATGAGATGGGGGTACAAATTGAGGATGCTATGAAATAGGGTCTGATTGACCAAGACAGAGAGCAGCCTAGGAGAACGTTCAACCGCAGTACGAATGTAGGCACAAGCAGTGCTGCAGCTGTTAGAGCTTCAGAAGTGAGCATGGTCACCACCAGTCCCCCGAGAACCCTTGCAGCTACGCCATTCACCGGTGTCTCCGGTAGTAGTTCGCAAACAGCTAGATACCCACCCAAAAGACAAAGAACTTTCATTCTACTATACATGTCCTTGTCTAAGGCTTTAGGAGTTTTGATCAGGAAAGGGCATTTGAAGCCCCTAGAGCCGCGGCCGTTACCGGAAAAACTTCTCCCCTCCCATAATCTAGACAAGTACTGCGCCTTTCACCAACAGCATGGTCATGACACTAACCAATGCTTCCGATTACGTCATGAGATTCAAGATCTCGTTGATAATAGGGTGATTGTGCCTCCAGAGAAACCCAATGTCACAACCAACCCTCTCCTACCACACAACCAAGCTCCACCTCCCAAACGCATCAACTTTATCCAAACTGAGGTCATGTCATACGACCCCAGCATATATATCACCCCATCTCACCTACCCAAGCCAGAGGTGTTCCTTCCTAACAGCACTGACTTGTGCATGTTGGACATCTCCCGAACCCAACCCGAACCAATAGTGGTGGTTGTCGAAGACAGAATAGGGATGATTTCGGAGGAAAGTGGTACAGTGGATTCAGGGACTGAGGAATTGAGGAGCTTTGCTGAAGAGGTGTACAATCCGAGTGGCTACATTGCGTTAGCGGGTCAGATTAGACCAAATGTGGAATTGCCGGTGGGGGGAGAAATTTGTGTACTACGGGGGGATGGACTTGATCAGAGGATAGATGACTTAGCAGTTCTGGAAGGGGACATTGCTGACCTTTAGATTTTCAACGAACAAGATCTAGGGTACATGACAGTCAATTGGTTTGATTTTGATGGGTCAGCAGAGGTTACAGGGTGGCTTAACGACCAACCAGATATTGTGGAAGCATCTCAGCTGGAAAAGGGCTCGTTAGGGGTAAGGACATCAATTGTGGCCGGAAGGGCCGGGGATCAAAAAGCATCGCCGGGAGCGCCGGTGCCAAGAATTTCGCTCAGGATTTGGGCATTTTGAATACAGGAAATTTTGAACAGTAGGCTGCATTGACGCAGTTAGAACCGGAAGGAACCGAAGGCTCTGAGAGAGCCAGAAAAGCCAAGGCCCCTGTGGGGACTGAAACTGCTGTGTACACAAAGATAGAGCGTGCTGCGAGCACATGGACGGAAGGTACTGCGAGTACAAGGATAGTTGCAACGGAACCAGACAGGTATCTGTCGGCTGCCGATGGCATGTTGTGGGAAGACGATGATTTATGTCTTGCCCACACAAATAAGGATTGGGGGAGTAACCAACCGGACGATACCTGGTACATTGGCGAAGTTGATCATATGACTAGGAGCGGGCGGTATTTCAAGCCCCCACACCTAGATCAGCCAGAGGCATCCGGGAAGGACAAGGAGGCGGAAAAGCAGAAAGAGAAGCTACTTGAAGAAGAGGCCGTGCTGAAACAGTTGAAAAAGATACAGGCAGACATCTCCATCTGGGGACCGCTTATGTCTTCACGTGTTCATAGACAAGCTGTTCTATCGACAATGGACAAGGCCAAACTCTCAATAGACACCACGCCTGAACAACTGGTAGGATTGGTCTTTCCAGGAGGAGGTTCCCCGACGTTGACCTTTTCTGACAAAGAACTGCCGCCTGAGGGCGCAAGTCATAACAAACCACTCTACATCTCTGTGGAATGTAGAAACAAATAGATATCGGTGGTTCTTGTCGACACGGGATCCGCTATTAACATGTGCCCGTCAAGGACGGCATATGCAATCGGGTTGAAGCCCGCGGACTTTGTGCCAACAGCCCAGGTGATGAGGGCATATGACAACACGAGCAGAGAGGTGATAGGGATCGTGAGAATTCAGACTCAGGTTGGTCCGGGACAACACGAGATTGACTTTCATGTCCTGGACGTTCCCGCAACCTTCAATTTACTCCTGGGGCGGCCGTGGCTGCACCAGGTGAAGGCAGTCTCTTCCACCTTGCACCAGATGTTGAAATACCCCCACGGGAAGTGGGTGGCTATTGTTTTCGAGAATTCGTCAATCCATCCGCCGCCAGAAGTGTCTACACCAGTTTTGGAAATCGAGCACGGCACAGAGGATGTGTTCCTATCAGGGTTTACTCTGGCTGAGGCTCGGGTCGTACAGAACATCTTAGCTGTTGATGAGGGATTATATGTCAGCGTACAATTAGTGTACCTCATGAACAAACTCCAACACATCCTCGGTATGGGATTGGGGAAGAGTGGCCGGAAAGGCATTATAGTATCGGCCGAAGTGCCGCATAACCCGCATACCTTTGGCTTGGGTTATCTGCCCACCAAAGAGGATTGGGTGAGAGAAAGGTAAGGAGATGGCTGGGAGAGCCAGAGCGAAGCAGGCGGGGAAGCCTTTTGAGTTGATGCACCGACCCATCCAGGGTACCCTAAACGGATGCTTCGTACGGGAGGGGAGGACTTTCCATTTTGTGGCTTCCAGAGCCATGGCTGAATGCCGAGAGGAGGCGCCTGCCGGGGTTTGAGATCTTCTTTGACCTGCAGTTATCCGGGGATGATGTTGCCGAAGAGCAGACAGACCCATCAGCTGAGGTTGAGCAGTGCAAGAAAGTGGATTCTGAGAACGCCAAAATCGAAATGGGGGTAGCGCTGGCTTGTCTACTCTCAGATCCTCCGATCATACAGAAGTGCTTGGGGGATAACTTCTCGGTGTCCATGATTGGGAATGAAACGGCTGCGAGCCCACTGTCAAGCATTTTGGATGCATCCATTACACCCTCTCATCTGGCAGTGCGAGGAGGGATTTTTGTCAAGCAGCACCAGGTCAAGTAGTGAGCCGAAATCTGATTCCACCGAGTCTGCAGAGTCAGAATCAGGTTCCAGCTCGTGTGAGTCTGAGTCCGGTATTCATGGGGGTGACAACCCGGATACCACAGTCCTGTCTAGGTCGTCTTTTTCTTTTTCTTTTGAGTCTGTTGTAACAGAGGAATCGGGCGATTTGGATGTGCTTAATGAGAATGGAATGGCTGTGGTTTCTGAGTACTTTTCTGTGCTTTTGATTTATTGTATTCATCAAGACTTTCAAAATTTTGATGAAAACGACGAAGAAGAAATTCCTCCGGTTTTACAATGATTAATTGACCAAGAGCAGGAGAGATTTGTTAAACCCTTGGTTGATGAAATCACTACAGTTAATGTTGGTACTAAGAAGGACCCGCGGCTGGTCCAGATCGGGTCCACGTTGTCTTCGGAGGAATGCGAGCGCTTAGTCGCTTTATTAAAAGATTTCAAAGATGTTTTCGCGTGGTCCTACGAAGACATGCCTGGAATCGATCCTGAGATTGTACAGCACCGGATCCCTCTTGACCCAGAGGCTCAACCCGTTAAACAGAAACTCAGAAGGATCCGCCCCGACTGGGCTCTCAAGATTAAAGAAGAGGTCACCAAGCAAATTGACGTAGGGTTCTTGCTGGTATCTGAGTACCCAACTTGGTTGGCCAACATCGTTCCGGTGCCAAAGAACGATGGCAGGATCCGGGTATGCGTGGATTTTAGGGATTTGAACAGAGCCGGTCTGAAGGATGACTTTCCTTTACCACATATCGACGAGTTAGTGGACTTTGCTTTCGTTCATGGATGGCTTTTCGGGCTACAACCAGATTGTAATGGCACCCGAAGACCGGGAGAAGACTGCTTTCACCACCTCGTGGGGGACATATTGCTATAGGGTGATGCCGTTTGGGTTAAAGAATGTTGGAGCTACATATCAACGGGCCGCAACCACGATATTACATGACATGATCCACAAAGAGGTTGAGGTGTACGTGGACGACATGATTGTCAAGTCCGAAGAAAGAGAGGGCCACTACACCGCCTTGCAAAAGTTCTTCCAAAGGATCAGAGAATTCTGGTTGCGACTGAATCCTCAGAAGTGTACGTTTGGTGTTACAGCAGGGAAAATGTTGGGGTTCTTGATTACACAGAGAGGTATCAAAGTTGACCCTTCCAAAATCAAGGCCATCTTAGAAATGCCACCACCAAGGGCTGAAAATGAGGTGCGAGGCTTTCTGGGTAAAGTGCAATTCATAAGACAGTTTGTTGCAAAATTAACCTTGACTTGTGAACCACTCTTTGGTCTCCTGAAGAAAGGAAAGAAATTCCAATGGGACGACCGATGCCAAGCTGCTTTTGAAAGATCAAACAATACTTACAGAACCCACCCGTGTTGTCACCGCCTGAGCCGGGGAGCCGTTGATTTTGTACCTTTCAGTAACTGAAACTACAATGGCTGCATGCTTGCGCAGGAGTCTGAGGACAAAGGGGGAAGAGCTATCTACTACCTGAGCAAGAAGATGTTGGATTACGAGACCCGCTACACTCCACTCGAGAAGGCTTGTTTAGCCTTGGTATGGGCTACCAGGAAGCTGCGGCACTACCTGTTAGCTCACTCTGTAATGTGGTTTCAAGATTAGATCCCATCAAATATCTCTTCGAGAAACCAGCACTTACGGGTAGGCTAGCTCGTTGGTTGCTTTTGCTTTCCAAATTCGATCTGAAGTATGTGACTCGCAAGTCAGTAAAGGGGAGAGCAGTAGCGAAGTTCCTAGCCGATCACCCAGTTGAAGGGGATGAAGCAGTCGAATACTTATTCCCAGATGAGGCTATTTTGCATATCGACGATGAGTTTTGGACGATGTATTTTGACGGAGCGTCAAACTAGTACGGGTATGGGATAGGGGTGTTGCTGATAGCACCCAACAAGTCCCGTATCCCTCTAGTATTTAAACTCCGGTTCAAGGTCTCGAAACAACGAAGCAGAGTATGAAGCATGCATTGCTGGTTTAGAAGCAGCCCTAGAACTAGGGGCAAAACGGTTGGACGTCATCAGGGACTCAAACCTTGTTGTATCCCAAGCTAAGGGAGATTGGAAAGTCAAAGAAGAAAAGATGAGAATGTATCACCAGACCTTGGACCTGCTGATTCCTCGGTTTGAGAAGCTGAACTTCGCTCATTTACTAAGAGAAAAAAATAGGTTCGCAGATTCACTAGCAACCTTATCTTCCATGATAGACATCCCTTTTGGAGTTCGGATGCGTCCGATCATCATTGACCAGAAGTTTGTGCTGGCTTACGAGTCGATTGCTGCCATAGAAGAGGTTTAAGATGAGAACCCCTGGTATTACGATGTCCGGAACTTCTTGGAGAAAGAAGCGTATCCACGAGGGGCAAATGCTAAGGATAAAAGGGCAATCAGAAGAATAGTTGCTTAGTTCATCATCTGCGGGGGTAAACTGTACAAGAGAGGTCATCTGGGAATGCATAAACTGTGTGTCGACGCCAAAGAATCGAAGAGCCTGATGGAGGCCATCCATGGAGGAGAGTGTGGAGCGCACATGAGTGGGGTGATGCTAGCTCGAAAGATTCTCAGGCAAGGTTACTACTGGTCCACCATGGAGGAGGATTGTATCGGCTTTGTTCAGCGATGCCACAAATGTCAGATCCATGCAAACCGCATGAACATCCCGCTGTCGAAGCTATACAATATGACTTCGCCATGGCCATTTTCAGTGTGGGGAATCGATGTGATCGGGGCTGTCACTCCGAAGAGGTCTAATGGGCATGAGTTCATTCTGGTCGCGATAAACTGTTTCACAAAGTGGGTCGAGGCCCAATCTTATGCAGTGTTGAAGGCTTCACACGTTGCAAAGTTCATCAAGAATAACATCATCTGTCGCTACGGGGTCCCAAACAAGATCATTTCAGATAACGGTTCCCACTTTAAGAAGGAAGTGATTAACTTGTTGGAAAAATACAACGTGGCTTTTCATAAGTCATCCACATATCGGCCGCAGACCAACGGAGCAGTTGAGGCCGCCAACAAGAACATCAAACACATCTTGCAGAAGATGGTGGAAACCTACCGGGACTGGCCAGATAAGTTGCCATTTGTTCTTTGGGGCTACCGGACTTCAATTAGAACTTCTACTGGGGTGACTCTGTATTCATTGGTTTATGGGATGGAGGCCGTTCTACCTATCGAAATCGAGGTTCCGTCATTACGAGTACTGGTTGAGTGCTAGATAGCTGAGGCAGATTGGCAGCAGAGCAGGTTCGAAGAACTCATGCTCTTTGACGAGCGAAGGCTGAAAGCACTGTACCATGTTCAAGGTTATCAACGATGAATTGCCAGGGCTTTTAACAAGAAGGTTAAGTCCAGGAATCTCAAAGAAGGAGATTTGGTGCTTAAAGACAACCGAGCTCCCATCCATGACCCTAGAGGCAAGTTCAGACCCAATTGGACTAGTCCTTACATCATCAAGTCTATCTAGTCAGGCAGAGCTGTCGTTCTGATGGACCTAGATGGCCTAGAGTTCTCACAGCCGATCAACATGGACAAGTTGAAGAAATATTACCCCTGAGAGGCTCGCTAGGCCGAAAACCCAAAAGGGGCGACCTAGGCAAAAGTTAGAGCATGAAAAATTTAAAATTACAAAAACTGAGCTCGCAAGGTTGAAAACCCGCAAAGGGCGGCCTTGGCAAAAGTTAGAGCGTAAAAGGTGAGGGTTAATACATGAGTGAACCTGAGCTGAACTACATAAGGCTTGATTCCCATCTTTGGGATACGTAGGCAACTTCATCCTGAATTCCAGCCATAAACTTTTCCCCGATCAACTTTGTCCATTTGATCATCTCGGTCATCTTTGTCTATCAGCATTCAAGAGCTTCGGTTGTGATCTCCGTGGCAGTGTTATTCAGACTAGGGGCAACTTTCCAGTTGCTGGGATCTAGGGTTGTGCATCTCAGTGACAGATCTCAGGCGTGTCCAGTTCTGATCCATATCGAAAATGGTTTTGAAAAGTTTTAATAAAAGTTGATTTTGCTCAAATTAATATTTTTACGACTTAGACCATTTTTTGACCAAACGGAAAATTTTCAGTACCCACAACCTTCAATTATATTGATTTCAGTACAGAGTTCTCCTACTCTTAAATACAAATTGAAGTTGTTTTTTTTATTACACAACTTGAGAGTACTGATAAAGTAATAAATTCGGGGCATAGATAAGTCAGGTGTTCCTGCGCCCCCTCCCAAACCTGGTCGAAGCCTCTGATGCCAAGCTGGGCCCAACCTGTGCCTCTTCATTGAGCCAATCTATGCACTCATCAGACAAAGTGCAACTGAAAACAGGAGCAGGGGCCAGAAGCTCTCTCGTCCTCCACGTCGTGGCATACCGAGCTAGCTATGCGCTTTGGACTGGCAATGCAGCCGGATACTTTACCCCCTCCGCCAGGCAAATCTGATCATGGCCGAACCGGCACTGGAACCAGAAAAGAAATTAGAACACGCAGTGTGTCAGGCCAATCAATTGAATCCCAGGCTGCCGAGACATGCTGTAGCTCATTGCCGGTAGATTGAGCCAAGGGCACCGCCAAGCAATGCGGTCTGCGGACAAATTGCACATCCAGTCGAACCACCATCCCTCATCAAGGGCATCGACTAGACGTCGTCGGAAGAAGTAGCCGCGAGTTGAGTATGCTAGGCAAGAGTCCACAACCTGCAATTTGTCCATTAACCATACCTGGGGAGGGATGAAAAATGAGAGATTAAAGAATAGAGAGGTGTATGTTGAGAGAAAAGTGAGAAACGGGTTTTGTGAAATAAGTCGAGCCTGAGGGCCGAGTGATGTGAGCAATATATATGTGAGATAGGGTGGGAAACATTACTTGCAGTAGTAGTGGACTCCCCGCGAATCTGGTCGCCTCTCTGCGATGGAAAGCATCCAAGCCCATCAATGTCTCAGCCAATGCCATGGCAATGCAGCTCTTTCCATCTTTTAAGCCTTGAGCAACTTCGATCAGATGAATGCTAGGCCCGCTGAAGCCTGGGGCAAGCAAAAAGTGAGATAGCATGCACAAGCAAAGGGCATGTCGCCGAAAACCTTGCTAGTGGTGATCACCACGGTCACCAGTATCAGAAAAGCGGTGAATCAGGTTGAGGATGTCCAATTCTCCATCGCGGATTAGAGACAGAGCGTCGTGCATAGTAAGCCCACACATTCGACCTAAGGCTTGGGCGTGACCGAAGCGGAGCTGGGGCAAGATTTCTTCGTTGCGCTTGGATTCCATCAAAGCTTGGAAGTCTTCAAAGGTAGGACACATCTCTTGCCCGCCAAAACTGAAGACATGTGTTACCGAATCCAAAACCCTGCCGCGGCATGGAAAAACGGAAAGTGTAGCAGAGTGCAACTCAGCGTGAATAGTGCATTTATGCCGAAGCCCCGGAAGTTCAACTTTTCCGAGCCGTCTGAAGTAGCAATCCAAGCTGTGAGATTTTGGATGAGAAATGCCTCCATTTTGATGCAAAACTGAGATGGAATGAGAGAACCACGAAGCTGGAACCTTTATGGAGGATAAGGCACTGTTCGGGAGACACATGTCAAAAATCTGGAGGTCGCCGGGCCAACGGGTCGGCCGACCACTTTTTCTGGTCGGCCAACCAGTTTTTCTGGTCGGCCGACCACACAACTGGTCTCCAAGGCAGAAAGCTGGTCGGACAGCCTTCTTTAGTGGTCGGCCATAGAGGAAAATTGGGTTTTGGCCTTTTCCTAGCCTCTAGAAGAGAGCTCCTAGCCTTTCCATGCGTCGGGAGTGTTGAAGGTCCGTGTTTACCTCTGTTTCGGATGCATTCCGTCGCCCGGTTTGTCAGAAATGCGTTTGCTTATCGAGTTGTTGTTGAGTTTTTTCTTATCGAGTTGTTAAGTTTTGCTTAATCGAGTTGTTAAGTTTTGCTTATCGAGTTGTTAAGTTTTGTTTATCCAGTTGTTAAGTTTGCTTATCGAGTTGTCGAGTTCTGTGCATCGAGTTGTTACTCTTTGTTTAATCAACGTTGTCGTGTTTTGTTTATCGAGTTGTAAACTTGCTAAGGTTTTGTTGTTTCTTAGTAAGTTAAGTTGTTTAGTTTGTTTGTTGGTTCACTACCTGACTTGGCAATACACAATGCTCAATTTCCATTCAATCTCATTTTTGTGCAAAGTGATGCGATGCGATGCGAAGAAAACAAAATACAACACCTTTTGAACAAAGTTTGTTTCACTTCATCATAGCTTCTTTTGTTACAACATTTCACAGCAAAGGTACAAGTTTTAAAGAAAATAAAACAGCCTAAAGCTAATGTGCTACAACTACTAGTAAAAAAGGAAAATAAAGAAGGAACATCTGCATCGGTGCTCTCAAGCTCAAGAATAGGAGGCCCTTTTCGTCCTCTTTGGCTGAGAAGTCCCTGCACCACCTCCACCAGCTCCATCATCTGAATCGGAGCTGCCATCCTCGGAACCCTCCTCGTCATCACCTCTACTCTCAAAATTGGAGCTAGAGTCCTCCTCTCTACCTACAGATGTCTCTGACTGAGGATGCGCAAATTCCTCCTCCTCGCTGGACTCCTCATCATCTCTGATAGGCGCCCTACGCCTACCTCGACTGCGAGTCGACCCCCCTCTCCCAGCTCCTTGAGAAGGCCCGGGCGACCCAACCTGTAGCGGTGGCATCTGAAAAAAAGAGGGCAATTTGAATACGTTAGCTAATATCTATATCAAATGCAGAGACAAGAAAGCTACATAGAGTGGGTGCATGTAGATATAGTATATGTATGTGGCGTGTGTCAGATGTGCTCTACACATGCCGTCAACCAACGCAGTGAAATAGTCAAATTCAGCATGTCATCAGAAGTATGATAAATGCAAGGAAATTGAAAAATACCGAGACACCGATAATGAATAGCTATGTCTCCCTCCGCAGAACCATGCCCTCGAGCGAGGCCACCACTCCGAGCATCCTATCCATGTACTCTCTGGGAGGTTGCAGATGTAAGTGCAAGTCATCAGTGAATGAATGAATGTCTAAATATCTGGGTGGTAAATAAAAAATTGTAAAGCATACCAGTGGTGAGTCAGGGTCATTTACGTATCGATGATCAGGTAATGGGGGCTTCAATGGAATCGGGTAGGATGTCCCATACTGCCAACATGTCAGCTCGGTAGGAAGATCTGGCCACCAAGCATGCTGGTAAGTCGGGGGAATCAGGGGAATCTGTCCAACCTCACCTCTCGATGTACCGGCCCTGCTAGTCGAAGGCATAGCTGTAGCCCAGACTCGACTCGACAGTGACGCACCAGCAGCCCTCCTCGTGGGAGTACGGATACCTATCATGGGGCAGCAGGTGGGGGACGTATGGCGGTAGGTTGCGTACTCTCCCTCCTCCAGCAACAGAACTACGTCAATACCCAACATAGCGACATCGACCTCCTCGGGAGTGAGTCCCTCAATGGACCACATGTCCTCTGGAGGTGCTGAGGAGATACCCTGATTGGGGACGCCCATCGTCTGGCGCATGAAGCGATCCCCCAGAAACCAGGCCCTCCCAACTGGCCCCTCAAGTAAAATCCTGTATAGAGAAGAGGCCCATGCCCCAGGGAACCGGAAACGGATATTTCCTCCCAAAGATGCTCGGGGCTGCCACGTGATCTGCGGATAACAAATACATAAACTGATTAGATGTCGTAAACATGCAAGATGAACCAAAGCTGAAAACATGAAGAACTGAGAGTTCTAGATTACCTCGGTCGCCCGCACAGTATCAAAAAATTGCCGAAGGAAGAGTAGAGTCTCCCGAGTCCTCGGCCGACACCTACCTTCAAATCTGTTAGTGTAGGGATCTCCAGAGGTGCCTCCACCTCCAGCTCTGGGGCTAGCGTCGGGAAGTATGCATAAACCCACAGTTGTGAAAAATAGGACAGTGGCCGTCAGAGTACAGAATGTATACAGAGAATACAGAATGCTGAGTGCAGAATGAAGAATACAAAATGTAAGGTATGCCGTGTGCAGTGTACAAAAATGAAAAGCGGAGATGTGAATCAAGAGGGCACAATGTACCTCCCAGCTCTCCAGTAGCCGCCTACTATGTTCCCCCGCCCATGGGAGGTCGCGCTCATATAACAGTAAAGGGTAGCAAGGCCGCGCTGCCTCAATCATACTGGCTGACCTAGGATAGGTCTACTAAAGCACTGAGCAGATAAAGTCCAACTGTGTTCCCCCTGTCGAAGAACAAAGTGGTCCTGAGGAGGAACATCAAAAACCCCTGAGCATACTGCTCTATCTCTTCGACGGTCTCGGGCATAATCCCCCTGTACTGCATGGGAAACCAGGTGTATCTAACTCTACCCGATGATCTGTCAATCGGCGGGCGGACTCCCAGCAGATAAATCCAAGCCGCCTCCCACTCGCCCATATCTGCATCATAAGGGACCAGTCGGCCGGCCATGTCAAGGCCAGTCAGCATGGCAAAGTCAAAAGGGGTCATCGTCATGTCCCAGTAGCTAAAAAGTGGAACGAGTTGGTGGTGTCCCACCATCTCTCCACAAGTGCCCCCATCATGGTCCTGCTCGCCGGATAACGAAGCAACCCTGCGCAGAAAGGTCCAAATCTTGCCTCATCCACGATATGGCGAACAGTATCTGGAAGCTCCGCGTACCACTCCCTCGCAAGGATCGATCCATAGCCCCGTCTGGAATGGGAAGATACCTGCATTCAGAATTAACAGATGTATTCAGTTTGCAAATGAAATGTATGAGATGCGTGTTCAGAAATGAAGTAAATGAACTGTGTGTTCAGTATGAGCTGCGGGCAAATGAAGTAAATAAACTGTGTGTTCAGTATGAGCTGTGGGCAAATGAAGTAAACGGACTGTGTGTTCAGCATGAGCTACGTGTTTAGAAGTGAAAAGTTTGAGCTGTGTGTTCAGATTACAAAAAGTTTGGGCTGCGTGTTCAACTTTCAAAAAACTGTGGGCTGTGTGTTCACCATCAAGAGTTTGGGCTGTGTGTTCAGCATGAGCTACGTGTTCAGAAGTGAAAAGTTTGAGCTGTGTGTTCAGATTACAAAAAGTTTGGGCTACGTGTTCAACTTTCAAAAAACTGTGGGCTGTGTGTTCACCATCAAGAGTTTGGGCTGCGTGTTCAACTTTCAAAAACTGTGAGCTGTGTGTTCAGATTACAAAAAGTTTGGGCTATGTGTTCAACTTTCAAAAACTGTGGGCTGTGTGTTCACCATCAAGAGTTTGGGCTGCGTGTTCAACTTTCAAAAATTGTGGACTATGTGTCCACCATCAAGAATGTGGGTTGCGTGTTCACGACAAAAAGTTTGAGCTGTGTGTTCAGATTTCAGAAATGTGGGCTGCGTGTTCACAACAAAAAGTTTGAGCTGTGTGTTCAGATTTCAGAAATGTGGGCTGCGTGTTCACAACAAAAAGTTTGAGCTGCGTGTTCAGATTTCAAAAATGTGGGCTGCGTGTTCACAACCAAAAGCATGAGATGCGTGTTCAAAAATTCAAGTGCGTGAGTTGTGTGTTCAAAATGCAAACAGAATGCTGTGTTATAGACTGAGTGTTCACAACAAGCTGTGTGCCAACTCAACAGAATTCTGTGTTGTGAGCTGTGTGCTAAAACGAGCAAAGTCTGGTTATACATGAGCTGTGTGCCAGGTGGACTGGATGGTGTGTGAATGTGTTCCGAATGAGCAGATGGACATATATAGCGAAAACAGGAAATGCGCAAGAAATGCAGAATACATTGCAGAGAATGTAAAAATGAAGTATGTACCTCTCGTGCCTGGTGAGAGAGGTGAGACTCCGGCTCCCGTAGCAGTAGATCCGCGAGTGCTCGTCGATCAAAATCAGTAAAATGGTAGAAAGTGGCGAGATGTAGGACGTGCTCCTGAGGACGATACCTCTCGGGATCGAAAGGTCGAACTCTTGGAGGCAAGGACATGATGTCTGGCTCATCCCCGGCACCTGGAAGACCTCCACCATGATGAAAATGACCCGCCATTTGAAGAAATCTGCGAAAATGAGCAAAAATGTCCAAAATAAGCCAAAATTGGAAAAAGTCAACAAAAGTCAACTCTTGGGAAATGAAAAAGTCAACAAAAGTCAACTCCCGAGAAAATGTTCCAAATTTCGAGACAAACTTACCTCAAGCGGTGAAAATGGAGAAAGAAGCTCCGAAATCAAATTTTAATCGGTTCAAAGTGAAGAGAACTGAAAGTTTTCGCGAAACAACTTTGCGTGGGCCGTTGGAAAACACATATAAAGCACAGATCTGAGGGAGAAAATGGTCTAGGAAGGAAGAGGGACTGATTTTGGACTTGGAGTTGCAAGCAACAGTGTTTGGGATGTGTGTACTTAAAGATCCAAGCATGAAAAGACAAAACTGCCCCGAATTTAGCAAAGTGGTCGGCCGACCAGATTTTATGGTTGGCCAACCACCCCTTGAACAAACACTGGTCGATGGCCTCTCTAGGTGGTCGGTGGCCCTCCTGGGTGGTCTCCAAGGTCTCTTTGTTCTCCCTGCAAATTTTGGTGATGATTGGAGTCCCCAGCTCTGGAGAAAGTACAAGGAAAGTGCACTTTCTGGCGCGAAATGCCTCCGTGGGAACTTCAAATCAAGTCTTCGATGCATGGCTCATCGTTACTCGCCAAGAGCAAGGTGTATCCTTTTGGAGTATGTTGCGACTCCTCCGAGAGGTAAATCGAAGGTCACATTTGAGATGCTCTCTTCAAAGCTTGCACTTCTTTACTCAGCGTTTTGCTTAAGCATGCTATTAAAGTTATACCTCTCCTGCATTGTTATGCACTTTCTTTGCTGGCGTTGTTGCGCACACCATTTCTGCTTCACACATTGCATGCATTGTCGCGTATGCTTTACTTACATGTGTTTAATTTCTACTTTACACATTACATGCGTTGTCGCGTATGCTTTACTTACATGTGTTCAATTTCTACTTTAAACATTGCATGCGTTCTCGCGTATGCTTTACTTACATGTGTTCAATTCCTGTTTCACACATTGCATGCGTTGTCGCGTATGCTTTACTTACATGTGTTCTATTTCTACTTTACACATTGCATGCGTTGTCGCGTATGTTTTACTTACATGTGTTCAATTTCTACTTTACACATTGCATGCGTTGTCGCGTATGCTTTACTTACATGTGTTCAATTTCTACTTCACACATCGTATGCTTTACTTACATGTGTTCAATTCCTGTTGCACACATTGCATGCGTTGTCGCGTATGCTTTACTTACATGTGTTCAATTCCTGTTGCACTCATTGCACGCATTGTCGCGTATGCTTTACTTACATTTGTCTACATCTTGCTTCAACACATTGTATGCGTTGTCGCGTGTACTTCACTTAAATGTGTTTATGCCTCAATTGCATTGTTATGCACTCCTCACCTGCGTTGTCGCGTACATTTTACTTGCATTATCATGCTTATTTCAATCGCATTGTTATGCACACTCTAGCTGCGTCGTCACGCACCCTTCCTGCATTGTTATGCACATCTCGCTCGCATTGTTATGCGTCACAATTAGGTCGCATTGTCATGCACCTCTCCATATGCGTAACGCACTTTTCATTTGCATTGTTACGCACGTTTCTAACAATATTGTACCTGTTAAGTTTCTTTCTTTTACAAGCATGATATTGTATGTACGGTTCATTTGAAACTGGCGCGACCAGATGGTATTGTTCTCCACGTAAGATGTAACGAGAATTGAATAATTTTCTTGCATCCTTTCTGGATTGAAATGTAGATTGATTTGCATTCTTGCTTAAAATCATTGCATTTATTGTGTCTATTTGCTTCATTATAGCTTTCTTTGCATGATCATAAGTTATACTCGGCTTTGTGCATACCCTTTGCATTTTTCCCTTGCCTGCGGGCACTTCTCTTTGCTTATCTCGCCTGTTTGTCTAAGTCTTCGGCCTTGTCAAAAATGGGTCGTCTTTGGGCTTTGACATTCACTCCCGTCACTTATGACTTTCGAGTTCTGTCAAAGAGGGGCAACTGTAGACACCCCATTTTTGACCGACCTTAAGACTCAGACGTCATCGATTAAGCGCTCGGTGATGGTGCATGTTGTGCTCGTTCTGAGGTTTCGGAGTTTCGGCTGAGAGCCTTACGCCCGGACCTCGGGACCCTTTTGTGCTTTGTCTCGGTTTGCAAACCAGGTCTTGTTTTCTCTTCCCAAAGGGAGGGAGAGGTCTCGTAGACCATCTCTCAGTGGCCATAGGCTACTTTTCGTGGTCGTAGCCCACTTTTCCCGTTTGGAGACCAGTTTTCGATTTTCGGAGCCGTCGGCCGTGCACCTCAGTTCGGGACCGCTTAACTTTCTTCCGTTTGGCATGGTTTTTGGCACACACCTTGTTTTCTCTATCTAGAGGGACACTGCGGCCCAAGAGACCACCTTTGTGGTCGCACGCCACTTTTGGTGCTAAACAGCCTGTTTTCGGGGCACCCAGCTGCGCGTTTTGACCCCCGAACCCTCGTTTTGCATCCGTCTTGGTTCATTTCTGGCATGGACCTTGTTTTCATTGTTTGGAAGGTGGTACGAGGGTGAGAGACCACATTTTCTCTTGGAGACCACCTTTTCTCCCGCCAGCCGGTTTTCTTGTTAGGAAGCTGGCCTCCTTGGTCTTTGAGCCACATTTACTGATTTCCCACCATACCACTAGCTTGTATTCAATGTGGAGACCATCAAATGGGCTGCTGACCACCTTTCTTTGAGTTGGACCTTTTGAACTGGTCGGCCGACCAGGGGAAGTGGTCGGCCGACCAGGGGGAGTTTTGTCTCTGTGATTTGTTACCAGCTGTGCCAACTGGAAGGCACATACTAAATCCTCCATATGGAGGATCTTCAACCTTGGTTTTTAGCTTCTTTGAGAAGCTTTAGTCCCTTTTGGCTATAAAGGAGGGCCTCCTCCTCCTTTGTGAGGGTTTAGATTTTCTCTAAGGCAAAAAATATATATCTCCCTCTAGATCTCTCCATTTTGGCTCAAAGTGTGCATTGTTCTTGCACCTTTGAACACCACCTCATAGCCTAACCCTTCCACCATTGCTTGGAGCTTCTTGGAGGCCATTTTCAGAGGTTAAGGAGTTGGGTTTTGGGTCCAGAAGTTGCTGTCTTGCTGAGCTTCAAGGGTAACACACTTTTTCCCTCTTTTAAGCTTTATTTTGATCCATCTCTTAGACTTATTTCCATGCATATTTGAGCTTTGTTGTCAACTGAAAAAAGTCTTGTTTTGAGGTCCTTTTGATGTTTGTTTAAGGTCATTTTCCTGTTGGAGGTCATCTACCTTCTTGCATGCTTCATTTTGTCTTGTTTTGAGCCATGCCTTAAGGCCTTTGTGTTGACCTTTGCTTGGCCTTTTAGCCACTGAAATCCAGTGGATTTTCAGTGGTTGGCATGCTATTTTGAGGGCCAAAATCAGAAAGGGGTGACCCTCTCTCTTTTGGCCTTGTTTGTTTGCATATTTGGCCTTTCAAAGGAGCCTTCATTTGCACACATCCAAGCCTTGTTTCAGGCCCTTTTCAGTGACTTTTAGGGCCTACCTAGGCTCTTTCCAGAGTTGGTTTTGTCACCTTGGGTGTGTCTCTTGCATGTGTAGAATAACCCCTCTTATAGCCTATCAAAGGAGCATGACATTCTTGCATGCATTGATCATGTTTCAGTGGGGTTTTGGATTTATTTGGCATGTCATATCTCTAAATTTTGCTGGTTTAGTGGCCTCTTGAATGCTTCATACGCTTGTAGTGTAAACCATGCTCACTAGCTTCCATTGCATGTTGTTTTGGCCATTGATTCTAGCATATTTTGGCCATGTTCTTAAACTGATTTTATTCATGATTTGGGCTGCCTTAGCTCTGTTTTGAGGTCCCATGGTCGAATGATGCTTGCCATACATGCTTGTAGTGTAATACCCTCGCCTAGCTTCGAGTTTTGAAGCCTCTTGCATGCTTAACTTGAGTTGTTTTCATGTTTTGGCATCATTAAACATGTTATTTCAGAGCTTATACTTGTGCCATATTCCCATATTTTCCACTCTTTAAATACGTTTGAGTGGTGTGCTTGTATGCCTCATTTTTGGGCTATTGCATGAGCTTCATTTTTGTGCATTGCAAGCCATCATTTTAGTCCATTTTTCCACTATTTTGGGTCTGCATAGGGACTGTTTGGGGTTGGTTTGGTCATTTGGGCATCGCTTTGCATACCTCTAGTGTAATGCACTTCACTAGTTTCGGTAATTGTGCCATCCAACATGCATCGGGTGAGTTGTTTCCATGATTCGGGACCATCTTGCATGTCCTTTCAGAGCTAGAACATGTGTCATTGTATGCCATATTTCATCCTTGTCATGCTTTGGTAGAGTTTCACTTTGTTCCTTAGGTTTGGTCCCTTGCATTTGTACATGTTTGGTCCCTTGTTGCCTCATTTTCATCATATTGGCCACTGATTTGGGTGTGGCCGAGGCCCATCCATCTTGGTTTAACTCCATCTTGCATTGTGTATGCCCTATAGTCCATGTTATCGCATGTTTGATCATTGCATTGGGTATGCCTCGTTCATAACATTGCGTATGTTAGTGCATTGTGTATGCATGCCATATAATCCATGTGCATTGAGTATGCCATTGATTAGTTCATAGCATTGTGTATGCCATTTGCACGCTTGCATGTCATTCCATGCATCTTCGCATCACTTAGTTGCATTGCATTTAGATCACATGCTAGAGTTGCATTTGTCCATACATTGTTTGTTGCATTGTGTTTGGAGTAGGGTTTAGTCCAAACACGGGAAACGAGGGACGTTTTGTACTCAAAGTGACGAAACGTGCCTCGATTCCTGGTCGCCGACACTCTTGACCACCCATGATGGAGTTTAGGCATTTATGTGTTTATATGTGCATTCATTTCACATTGAGTCGTGCAATCTGACTCCTCGTCCATCATGCATCGAGATGCGTAATTGGTGGCCCGAGGATCAAGGACTACACTCCTTAGAGCTAATGCAATGATGGGGAGAGTGGTCGTGCACACATGTGTTGCAAATACCTTGCTTTCTCTCTTTTGCCTTTGTTGTGGAGAATGCAGAAACCAGGAGAAGAAACTGGTCGACCGACCAGGTTTTCTGGCAGGCCGACCACCTTTTCTGGTCTTCACCACCAAGGGTGGTCGGCAGGTGGTCTCCCTTGCCTATAGCTGGTCGGCAGCCTTCCCACAGCTTCCCTGGGTGGAGTTTCATGTCTCTGGAGCCTAGTGCAACTTTCTGAAATCAATTGCAAACAAAGGCGAGCCGGGGCATTGCGATGGATTTCCCGACAAGGCGACTCGAGCATGCATACATCCTTTATCATTCAAAGCAGAGCTGAGGCAGCCCATTTTACATAGTTTGCATGCTAGTTTAGTTAATTTGTTAATTAGCTAGTGTTGTGTAATAATTAGTTAATTCGATTCTGTATTATTTATTCGGACCCTCCGAGAGAGGGCAATGTTGTAATAAGTTTGCGTGTGTGTGATGTATGTCTTTCAACCCCACGTCTTTCTCCCTTTTATTTACCAGCTTATGATGGTTAGTTTTAGTGCATGTTTCAATTAGCATCCTTATGCTCGTATGTTTGCATCCATTCATCTGTTTTGCATGTACCGGGCTCAGCGCATCATACTAACTGCATCGTATTTCAATTCCAAATTGAATACATGTTACCTGTAGCATCTCATATGCCATCTTAGAATAGCCGAGCCTATCTTAGTTGCATTCTTGCATGTGTTGCATTAGGCATCTCAGCATAGTTAGGATTCATGCATGTTTTCTAATTAGCTTTTTTTCTTTAGCTCGGACTACTCGGTAAGTGTTTATGCTTTAGCATCCTTGCATGCGTGTGAGTGACTGCCATGATAGCATGCTTACCATGAGGCTATGTGCTTATGTGATATACCTGCCTGAATGCCTGTGGGTGAAGGATGGATTTCTTGAATTGGAACAATGCATTGATTACGAGTTTTAAGTCCACTTGAGAGTGGCAAATCACCATGTTTTTTAAGCCCACCTGAGGGTGGCAAATCCACGTCTTAGCCTACTTGCGAGTAGCACCATCAAACCATTTTCAAATAAACAAACATGAAATGTTTCGTTCCAACTCAGGTGATCTAGTCTATATATGTATATTGTGTGCATCACATAGTAATCCTAGGCTAATAAACCGGAATAAGAACGCATGTGTTTCCAAAAACTCGATATCATGTTTAGTAGTGGCCGATCTTTGATCGGGCGAGCGGGGGTGCTCATTGCATGACCTTCCCCAATCGTACCCAAGTTCCCGAGCCGAGGCAACTTTGGTGATGACGGACACGTGGCCTTAGGCACGAGTCAGGGTTTCCTAAATTCGCCCAAAATAAAATATTTAGGTGGCGACTCTATATCTGGCAAAGCAGTCCATGTTTGCACTTCTTTCTAAAAATCTGTTTTTCAAAACGATCTCGCATTACACTTTGTGGATTAGATTCAAAACCATGACATTTGAGTCCGAACTGTAGTGAGCCCAATGAAAAAAACGGGATTTCTCCCGGGACATTTGGGGACGTCTACAGTGAGCCAATTTTGTGACTACCGTCACCGTTTCCATACAAGACGTCAGTGTGAAATGATTGGCTTCAATGTCTGATTGAGCTGCCATTATTTGCCCAATCGACATCATAGGAAGGTTGGGAAGAGTAGGAGCCGGGGCACTCGGCCCAACAACACTTACGGGATCATTCAGGTCCGGAAAGAAAGTAAGGGGATGGAACGACGCCATGGATATGCAGTAGAAGAGAGAGATGTAATCGACAGGAGGATCGTTTTTGGCAGTCTTTCTGCTCTGCTCAGTCTCTCTGTTCTATCTCTCTCACGTAGAAGAAGAAAGAGATGGAAGCAAATGAGAAAGAAGAAGGAGAAGCAAGTGATTAAGAAGAAGACGAAGGAGAAGAAGACAAGAGGGAGAGAGAGCTGAGGCCGTTGATTGACCCATCTCGCTTTTGTCGGTCGACTGACGCAAAAGTGAGGACGCATGTCCGACACGATTTTCGACGGAAAAGAGAGAAGCGCGCGAATCGTATATATATGTATATGTATATATATGTTTTGAATTGTATAGATGTCATTTATCACTATCATTTTCCTCCTCCTCCTCTAGATTCTAACCCATGATTTCCTTTTGATAATGTCACAAGGGGAGAAATTATATGATGTTATGTATTATGGTATTATTTTGTTATGATGTTATGTATTATGGTATTATTTTCAAATTATGGTATTATTTGAAAACTAATCTGATGATTATGTATTTATAGTTTGATATCTTAGTCTCATATCATGTCTCTAATTAAAACTTATTTATTACACATGTGCTAACCTATGTATTTAGAAATGAATTCGGGGAGCATGACTTGTGGAGGAGCTTTTCTTACTCCCAAATCAAATTAAAACATCATTGTGTGCCATCATCAAAAAGTGGGAGATTGTTAGACTTATTTATTTTGATGATTTATTTAATTATGTTTTTAATTTATTTGGAAGAAAAAAATAGAATCAAAATTTATTTTGATGATTTATATGAAAGAGAAAAATAGAATCAACATTTATTTTGATGATTTTATGTTTTAATTTATTTGAAAGAGAAAAATAGAATCAAAATTTATTTTGTCTCATTATTTCTTACCTAAAACTTTTATCCTAAATGTTGTTAGAGTGTATTTAATATTTGATTAAATCAGAGGTTTAAACTGCCCAAGACAAAGGTTCAAACAGCCCAGCACAGCAGCAGGCCAAAAGGTTCAAACAGCCCAGCACAGCAGTAGGCCAAAAGGTTCAAGTGAAAGATATTCAAATTAATAATGATGGAGTGGAAGATATTCAAATGAATACAACGGCTATAAACGGCTATAAATTCAAATAAATATAACGACTATAAAAGGCAATAAGTTTCATTATATATACCAAAGCCTCTAATGTAAACAAATTACAACAAAAAAAAAAAAAACCAGAAAATATTCTTTGATCCATAATCACTCACATCTATTCTCTGAAAAATTTTCTGAGAAGTGTTCTTTAATTTTTGTTTACATCCTCTTTCAGAAATTATACACTAAGACATATAGTTTTAAGCCCATCTTTCATGTGTGACGTTTACAGAAAAATCAGAGTTTCATTTTTATATCTATCTTTGAGAGATAATTCTTGTAGCTTTCTGTGAAAGCAAAAACACCTTCTTTTCAACCTTGTAAGAGTTTAGTACACTCAGTGTTCTTGATTTAGAAAGTCAGTGTAAAATCTGTGAAGGATTGCTCGATCTGTGAAAAGGTTGCTAGCATCCTATGAAATTAGAGAATAGTAGAAAATCTCAAGTGAAGCTTGAGGAGTGGACATAGGCCGAGTTGAAGCCGAACCACTATAAATCTGTTTGTCTCTCTCTCCCTTATCTCTTTATTTTATTTAAATTGCCATAATTATATTTCATATTTTTATTGTGCTAAAATCATTAATTGACATAGTTGTTAGAACACTTGTTTTTGTGAAGCCCCTGAAAAATGTATTTTCTTTAAAAACCCTAATGTTTGAATTATTTTCTTAAAGCCCCTCAGTTCCTTGAATTATTTCGAATCTTGTCGGTTAGCATTTTTTTTATTTCATTCGAAATAGGAATATCCTTGCTGAATTAGGTTCCTTAGCCTAATTTTATTTAATTCTACATGAGTAAGGTTCCAATACATGAGTTTAATTCCAAGCCCTCACTCTTTATTTAAATTCAAGAATTACCCTCAAAACTAGTACATGTACTTTATATTATAGGTACCATCAATCAAATTGAGATCTATATATATATACATTGGGAGATGTGTCCCTAGTACCTAAATTGAATAAAAAAATAGCCCTATCACCCTTCCCAAGGGCCGGCCACCCTAGGAAGATGTGAGGAGCCTATTTTCAAGAATTGTAATCATGGTACTCTAGAAACCCTAACACCTAGTACCCCTAGACCTAGGGTTTTGCTTCCAATACAAGTTTCATTTCAACTAGGGACCAACTAGATATTGCCTAATCCCATGATTAAGCTCCCTAATCACTCCAATTCCATTAGACTACAAGTAAATCCTAACTTTTCCATTCAATTCCAACTAATGGGCCTTTATCTCTTTTTACACCAAAATTTGCCTACAAATAACACCACTCCCTAGCATGGCAAACACAAACTCCACACTCACTCACACATTCGGCCTAGAGGAGAGGAATGAGAGCAAGAGAGAAGTCTTGAGAAGGAGAGGAAGGAAGAGGAGAGCCATCTTGTTCAAAGCTTAGCAAGTAAGCCACAGCGCAACCTTCTCTTTCATTTTCCTTTTTCAAATACATGTTCTTAAGGGTTATAAATAATGTTTTCAGATGTGTTATTGATGAGTTACTTGTGTTAAAAATGATAAGAGTTGAGCCTTGATTCTACCTCTCTTGTATTTTCCCTCATTTCGGTACAAAACTATCTTTTTCATACCAATTTCTCAAACTTTCCAAAGGCACACCTTGAAGAAAATTTTCTGAGTCTAATATATGTTAATTAGCATGTTTTCATCACAAAAGAGATGAAAATTTTCCCTTAGTGGATCCCTTTTCTCATAAATCTTCTTGTTTTGGGTATTGTGCCTTAGAATCTGTTTTCGCAGCCCACTTTCAAAATTTCTAGAAAAATTTAGAAAAGTATTTTGGACCTCTATTTTATTTCAAAATCTTCCTTAAGAAGTTAGCTTTCAACTAAAATTGGTTTCATTGAAAAACAGTGAGCGGTTTGCAAGAAAATCAAATTTTCGTAACGGTCGACAAATCTGGACAGCGCTGGAGCGTTTTCTAAATAACTTAAAATCTAGACAAGCTATCCCATTTCCGAAATATGTTCTGAAAACTAGATTAAATTCTCTACGAACCATAGGAAGGCTGAGTCCGGTGAAAAATCTAAAATAGTCCTTTTCATTCTAATCCTTATGTGATATCGAATCTGGAAATTCTGTTGTGCACGGATGTTTTATGCTCCTGTGTTTATGAAAATGCTTGTTAGCTTATGATCATATCTTGGCATGATATTATATGTGTTATGGTTATGTTCTTTATCTTCTTCATCTTAATGATGCATGCTTATGTGGATATTATTATCTTGTTAAGTTGGTCTAACCTCGATTTAAAACATTTAACTCAACGGAAAACTTAATTGGGATGGTATTGGGTTTTCGATCTTTTGAGTAATGAAAAGATAATAATATGTGATGTATGGATTGTTGGGATGCGTTTCCTATTTGGAAGTTAAAGTCTTGCGCAAGTGGTTTTCGGAACCCTTGAACGGAGCGGTTGTATTCGGACCCTAGGTGGTTTGGTGTGAGAAGGGATTTGGGCAAGGCCCATTATTACCATCTCTTTTGAGGCCCTGCGGTTGGCGCTACGTGGTATATAACCGTTGGTAGGCATCCGAGGTTAGTTCTGCAACAAAGCAGCAAAAGAGGGGGCATACTGAATAATCCGCGTCCGATTCTTATGGTTGGGAGGACGAAATCTCTTTGGAGTTTACTAACATCTAACCTTATAACTCCTTATTTAATTAGTTGAGTAGCATGCTTTACTAATTGATGTTATATTTGTGATTGTGTTTTGGACGGGGAAAAAGGAACGGGGTGTGTGTGTGTTTACTGGGCATTCAAAGCTCACGGCGTATCATGCCAGGTGCCGAAGAGGAACTCATAGCTGGAGACGACAAGCCTGAAACCTTCGAAGACTTTTGGCTATCTTAGGAAAATTAGAAATTTCCTTTTGATATTTTGTAAGACTCATATGAAGATTTAAATTTTCTTTTTGGGATGTAATGTAATGGATCAAGCATTGAAATTAAGGATATTTGTGGTTGTTATGTACTTAAATTCTATATATATATATATATATATATGTATATGTATACACATTATCGTTGCTTATGAGACCTTGTGTCAATACCTGGTAAGATCTGTCAAAAGGGTAGTGCACTACCTAAAAAAGCCGGACTTAGAAGGGAGGCTAATTTGACTCCTCCGGCGATCTGGGATCTTACTTGGTTATTGACCATAGGACTCATTAGTGACTCTCCCTTGACTGCAACCAATAGTGTAGATTCGGGGCGTCACAGTTTTAATTATTTTTATTTCATTAACTATATTTATCTATTGTGCTAGTCATAATTTTTATTAAGGTATTATTATTTTTATATGTAAAAACCTAATTCACCACCCCCCCCCCTCCTTAGGTTATCTTTTGGGTAACATATACTTGTACCAAATGTTGGAAATAACTTACACTAAGATATTGGGGTGTGACCCAATGGTCTATTAGTCATATATTAGGGTATGGTGAGTGGGAAGTTAAGGGTTTAAGCTAATGGAGTAGTGGCAAACACTTTAATAATTATAATCTAGTTATACTAACATACTCATGCTATCTTTGACAAAATAAACAAACAAACAAACTTGCACTAAACATATGATAGTTTTGCACCCATGAAAATGAGGTTTTTTTTTTTTTTTTTTTTTTCAATGCCCAATTAATTTGAGATTTTCTCAATTGATTTTTACACTACAACAAAATGCACTTTTGGCGACTAAACTTGGCGACTAAAAAAAATTTAGTCTCCAAAACTTGTGGAATTGGCGACCAAAATTTTTTTAAGTCGGCAAAAGTACAATATTTAACTACTAATTTTTTTTAGTCAGGAAATATTGATTATTGACGACTAAAAAATAATTTAATTGCTAAAAATGGCACAATTGGTGACTAAAAAATTTTATAGTCGTTGTATATATAGTTTTGGCATCTAAAATTTTTTAGTCGGCGAATGAAAAACAAAAATTTACTTTCAAACTTTTGACGACCAAAAGTTTGTTCGCCAAAACTTTATTTTCAGCGATTAAAAATGTAATAACCCAAATTTTTTTTTAATAGTCAGTGCATAATTTAATTGAACAAATTTTCGGATTTGGAGTGCTGAGTAAAATTCTGTGCGAAAACAGTTTAGTTTTTTTTTTTAAAAATAATTACCAATCTTAGAAAATTATGATATTTTAGTATTTTCCCATATGAGTCTAGCATGTTGGATACAAATTTTAGAATTAATTGATGAGTATTTATTTTATGAAAATTCACTGACTGATTGGTGTTCAGTTTAATTTATAGCAAAATTTGAAATTGAGTTTTGTGTGTTCGGACCAGGATTTGAGATAAATTTGTTGGGACTATTTTGGTATATAATTGGACCATGTTTGACTTATGGGTGAGACACATGATTTAGATTTAATTTAATTTGAGTTTGTTTAATGACTCATATTTAACTGTTTAGTATTTTTTTTAATTAGGTAATTGGTAGTAATCACCTTAGGAGTTGTTATTACTTATTATATAGGATTATAATAAATATTTGATAGTTGATTTTATGGTGTGTACCATATGACGAAAAATTATATATTTTTTAAAGAATGAAATTGTGTATATTTTGTAGTGATCAAAATATTATACTTTGTGGTGTACAAAAATATTATATTTTGTGGTGAGAAAAATTATATCATTTTATAATTTATATTATAAAATTTTGAGGTATTATTACAAAAATTATATTTTTGGGGAAAAATCAATCTTTGGCGAAACACACCCATGTGGGTGGCCCCCACTTTTGTCTCCTTGCCATCATTTCTTCTTCCTTTCAATTCTATTGCATTTGTTTTCTATTGCATTGAGCAGAGAGTTTAACTTCCTTTCCCCTCTCTATCGTTCTCTCTTTTTCCA
Source organism: Camellia japonica (assembly GCA_030407325.1). Classification (NCBI taxonomy): domain Eukaryota; kingdom Viridiplantae; phylum Streptophyta; class Magnoliopsida; order Ericales; family Theaceae; genus Camellia; species Camellia japonica. The sequence goes on along the minus strand of JAPPVO010000002.1, from coordinate 164,951,315 downwards.
TATTCCTCCATTGTTGCTCAACATTTGAGTTTCGAGTGGGAGTCTTTAGAGTGAGATTTTGCAAAAGTTTTGTAAATGAAAGTCAGAGAGCTCGTCGTAATCTTCGCAATGGTAGTCTCGGATTCATGGTCGGGCAAGATGTGCCTTCTAGATCTGCACTTCTTCATTATTTGAGGTAGGGACTTTCTTCATATTTTTACATTAAAGCTATGTTAGGGTTATTTTGAGAAAATATATCATTATAAAAGGTATTGCATATAGATATATTTTCAGATTTTTGTTTGGTAATTTTTGGAAGAAAAATTATGTTGAAATGTTAAGAATGTTTGTATTTTGAGATTGATTTTGGAAAAATCATTTTGTGTTGTTAATTTTGTAAAAAGAAATATGAAAATAGGATTTAACATCATATTATGGTTAGATAATTTATTTTGAGAAATTAATGTTTTAATATTTATCTCATCCTTGAGTTTTGGAATTTATTTTTGAGAAAAATAAATTGATATTTAAGAATATTGTGTAAATTGTTAAGTAGGGATTTTTCTTACACTTCTTTATATACTTTTACTTGATTATATGGAGCTTAGAGTTGTATATAATTTAATTAGAATTTTTGGAAAATTTGTGATTTATTTGCTTAAAAGAGAAATTTTGAGAAAAATAAAGAGTTGATGCCCAATTTGCGAAAGTGTAAACTTGGAATATGTTTGTAAAGTTATGAAAGAGCTATGTTTTAAATTTGAACAAAAACGGACTTCGATTCGATCGGTTTTGAAATTTTTATCGGTTTGCGACCAAAAGGGCATTTTTAAAGAAAACAAAGGAATTATGTTTAACTTATGGGGCTTTTGATCAAGATAGGATGTCATAGTTGAATAATGCTTGGAGAATGAGTTTGGAAAGAAAATGATGTTTTCTTGGGTATTAACGGTATTATTTTTCTTAATGTATCTGTTGGAATAAAACCGACACAGTTAGAAATGGACCTTGAGAGGTTACCGGATGTGATTGTAATATGAAAACTAGTGTAGTTCTTCATATTTGATAAAATGTGGAATATGATTTGTTTCTAAATGTTGGGAATCATGGGAAATTTCAGGTTATGGTTATATGTTGGATTGTATGTCTATGTTGTTATCTTTTAATTAATATATTAGAGATAACTATTTTGGCTATCGGTGAAAATGTACCATGTTGCATTTAAATGAGGGATTTCTTGGAAGGATGAGAAAAGATGGAACTTTGAAAGTCTGATATATAATATGTTATAAATTTTTCTTGAAATAGCTAAATTTGGATTAACATTGAAAACGTGAAATTGGAAGGTTGTGATTATAAATGGTGATATTGGATATGTATTATCTCACTTATGGAAGTTTTGAATAAACGATTTATTTTGATATTGAATATCTCTTTAGAAATAATTGCATTGGGCTATCGGTGGGGGATAGGTATGATTGTTATAGAAATTACATGAAAATTAGGTGATTTAATGCTAATCCATTGTTGGTGTCATTGAATATGACCATATTATAGATACATTGTATATGTATGTTTATTGGGAGGAGAAAGGGGATATACTCCATATGTGATTATGTTTATAAATACATTGCATATGTATATTTGTTTGGGAGGAGAAAGGGGATGGACTCCATTTAAAGCAAGTTGGCCGGAGTGTCCTGGGTGAAAGACCCAAAATTTTATATATAAATGGGTGTCGATTCCTTCGGACGAAATATCCTTAAAATGGCAGGTTTGAAGTGTTCTTGTGAGTTTTGCATAATTGGAAAATCGTTGAGTTGTAGTCTCATTTTGGTTGTCGAAAGATAATGAATTTAACTCATGAATTAAGTAGCATATATGAACTGGAAATGAATTGGTAGTACTTGTATAGTCTACTTACAGACAACAGCCTATAGATTACCTGAGTCGTATTTACCACCTTGGAATTTTATTAAAATTGTTGGATTAATGTGTTTTCAAATTGGCATTGTGCATAAGATTTTCAAAAGATGAGAAAATATTTTAGCATGACATGGCATATGCATTCATCTCATAAGACTATATAAAATGTATTTAATGCTTTGTTAGATGTCATTGTGAATTATTTAATTATTTGATTCAATTGACAAATAGGTAATTGAAAGAATTGAAAAGGATGTCATATTGCATTTGAGGCATGCTTATTTATTTGAGTTAACTAGTTGTGGTTAATTAAATAAATTGGATTTAAGAGTTTATGTAATAGAATCATATGGTTTTGACATTATATGATTTCACGTATATGTAGGAGTATCTTTGCACCCGCATATCTTTTAATGTTTTAATATGAGATTGTTCGGGAGCTTGCTCACCCCCTGCCTGTACATGTGTACAGGGATTGCTTTTCGGATTTGAAGATCAAACAATGGATTTTACCATTTCATAAGCATAATGTAGTGATGGATTGTACTACTTTATTTGTTGTTTGGCTGAGTGCTATTTTTTTTTGTAAAAAGTAGTATCCCCTTTTTTATTGTAAGCCTTAGGGCATTTCTTTTATTTGTATGTAAATGTCATTGTTGTATAACGAGAGGGAATATGTATATTTAATTATTTTTCATTTCATCTAAGGATGAAATATTATTTGTAAATGGACTTAATTAATGAATATTGGTAATGTGATCCGAGTGATAAAACACGGGGCATTACAACATGGTATCAGAGCGAACCAGGTTTGATTACCTTGGTGCGTGGGAAGTGGTTTTGACCATAGTTGGGTTTACCTCGGGATTATGAGCAACGTTTGCATTCTATGTGATAACATGCTTATGTGCCAAGATGTTATATGTTTATGTGGGCATGGGGTTGAGTCTCGAGGATGTTTTGTCGGTTCCAGAAATTTTCTTAGAAATCTCGTTGGAAATGCGCCTGATCAACGTGATTTCTAATTAGAGGTCTAAAAGGATTTCTAGAATGACTAACCATCTTCGTAGTGGCAACCCATTATTTGTTATGTGGTTATGTGATTTTATGCTGCTTGATGTGCATATGTTGAGTTTCGTGTTGGAACATGAGAATGTAACTTAGTGGGAGGTGTTGATGCTAAATGTTATGAATGGTATATGTATGGCGTTGCATGATTGTAAAATTGTTCTATTTACTTGGGTATGTGTGGAATTGTTCTTGAAACCTTGGGTCGTATACCCTTGTGTGTTTTTGGAAAAGGCGTGGCCTTGACATGGTAAAGATTGTGAATGGTGGTAGGGTGTATTTCCAAGAGAGATTGATTGTTTGGAGATTTGGTTGTAAAATCTATAAAATGCAAACTATGTAAGGTTTAAAGATGAGATTTGAAACAGACAATATTCATAATTGTTGTTATCCTTATTTATTTATTTGTTTTGTCCCTGGGTGTTAGGGGGAAATGTCCAACATTTGTTGGTAATAGAATTATCCTCAAGGGAATGAGTTGTGTTTTGAGCCATGGTTGTATTTTCCTTTGCGGACATCTTGTGTCTAGTTGGTTCGTCTAGTGGTTTCCAAATGGGGCCTTGGAATGACACTGCAAGTGTGATGGTTTGACAGTGTAATCTAGATTTTAAATTCTTTTGGCCCGTGGGTAGTTTGGAATGGTAGTTGGTTTCATCTTTGTGCAATTTGGGTAGCCTTGAGAACTAGGTTCCCTTTTCCTTGCAATTTGGTGAGTTGGAATGGATTATTGGTTTGTTTGCTAAACCTTGGAGGGTGCTTCAAGGATGAATTATGGGTTTGTCCTAGAAGAGAAGTAAGATATCTTGTTGGTTGGCCGAGGGAATGGCACTTTTGTTTTAAGTATCCCGTGAGTTGTGTTAGTCGAATCATGGTTACATTCAGGATGGACCTTGTGAGTCACCGTAATACTAGTGCGGAGTTTTTGTTGTAACTCGGAGTAAATGTTTTAGAAGTTGAGTTGAATTAGCTTTTAGCTTGAGGGCCATGTATATTTTGGGTGCTTACCCAGTTGTGTTGAGTCTTTCTTAGACTTAAGGTATCTTGTTGAGGCCATTTTGTAAACTCTACGTCAGAGTGGAACCTTAATGTTGACTTGTAGCCTTGTTGATGGAAATCCTAGGTCGATGTCCAAATTGATTTTATTTTGTTTGGGTTATGGATGGTGGCATCACCCTAGTGTTGGTTAAATATTGTTCGTCATGTGACGGTTGGCGGTCACTTTTTGAGTTGGTGGTTAGTGCTTTTAAAGATGTATTGTTTCGTTTTGTTAAAGTTTCGGAGTAGTAATAGTTGTTTTGGCCTTGGGGTGCATTGTACATTAGGCACTGGAAATAGTTAGTTGAAGTTGGGTTATCACCAATAAGGTATGGTGTCTTGGTATTTTGAGGAGTCGTTTTGCCAAAATTTTTGTTATGCTTGAGAGATTAGATCCTACTTTGTTGTTTTGGGTTATTGATGTGAATACAAGAATCACTTAATGATTTCTACTAGTAAGGATTTTTATAACCAATTGTTGTGCAAATATAATGGTTTGGTTCGTTATCGGTGTGATTTGTTGATGCATTGGTAATTACCTGAGTTTGTGGTTGACTGTAGAATGTATTACATTACTTGGGTCTAATTTCGAGGACGAAATTTCTTTAAGGAGGGTAGGTTGTAATAACCTAATTTTTTTTTTTTAATAGTCAGTGCATAATTTAATTGAGCAAATTTTCGGATTTGGAATGCTGTGTAAAATTCTGTGCGAAAATAGTTCGGTTTTGTATTTTTTAAAAATAGTAACCGATCTCAGAAAATTATGATATTTTAGTATGTTGTTCCCATATGGGTCTAACATGTTGGATAAAAATTTCAGAACTAAATGATGAGTATTTATTTTATGAAAATTCACGGACTGATTGGTATTCAATTTAATTTATAGCAGAATTTGAAATTGAGTTTTGGGTGTTCGGACCAAGATTTGAAATAAATTTGTTAGGACTATTTTGGTATATAATTAGACCATGTTTGACTTATGGGTGAGACCCATGATTTAGATTTAATTTAATTTGAGTTTGTTAATGACTCATATTTAACTGTTTGGTCTTTTTTTTAATTAGGTGATTGGTAGTAACCACCTTAGGAGTTATTATTACTTATTATATAGAATTATAATAAATATTTGGTAGTTGATTTTATGGTGTGTACCATATGACGAAAAATTATATATTTTTTAAAGAATGAAATTGTGTATATTTCGTAGTGATCAAAATATTATATTTTGTGGTGAGAAAAATTATATCATTTTATAATTTATATTATAAAATTTTGAGGTATTATTACAAAAAATTACTCCCTCTGTCCCAAAATAATGGTCCCTTTTGGGAAATCCAATTTTTTTGATAGTACAATTATTGCACTTTAAAAAAGTTGATTTTCCAAAATTATCCTTTTGATAGTACATTTTTTAGGGAACATCAATGTCATAATTGTACTTTTTATATAGTTTATTAATTTAAAAGAAGGGCAACATAGGAAATTTATATTATTTTTGTACTTGATTTTTTAAGAGGGACTAATATTTTGGGAGAATGAAAAATGGAATAAAGGACTAATATTTTGGGACGGAGGGAGTATATTTTTTAGGAAAAATCAATCTTTGGGGAAACACACCCATGTGGGTGGCCCCCACTTTTGTCTCCTTGCCATCATTTCTTCTTCCTTTCAATTCTATTGCATTTGTTTTCTATTGCATTGAGCAGAGAGTTTAACTCCCTTTCCCCTCTCTATCGTTCTCTCTCTTTTTCCCTATTCCTCCATTGTTGCTCAACATTTGAGCTTCGAGTGGGAGTTTTTAGAGTGAGATTTTGCAAAAGTTTTGTAAATAAAAGTCGGAGAGCTCGTCGTAATCATCGCAATGGTAGTCTCGGATTCATGATCGGGAAAGATGTGCCTTCTAGATCTGCTCTTCTTCATTATTTGAGGTAGGGACTTTCTTCATATTTTTACATTAAAGCTATGTTAGGGTTATTTTGAGAAAATATATCATTATAAGAGGTATTGCATATAGATATATTTTCAGATTTTTATTTGGTAATTTTTGGAAGAAAAATTATGTTGAAATGTTAAGAATGTTTGTATTTTGAGATTGATTTTGGAAAAATCATTTTGTGTTGTTAATTTTGTAAAAAGAAATCCGAAAATAGGATTTAATAGTTGTATGGATTGTATCTACATCATATTATGGTTAGATAATTTATTTTGAGAAATTAATGTTTAAATATTTATCTCATCCTTGAGTTTTGGAATTTATTTTTGAGAAAAATAAATTGATATTTAGGAATATTGTGTAAATTGTTAAGCAGGGATTTTTCTTACACTTCTTTATATATTTTTACTTGATTATATGGAGCTTAGAGTTGTATATAATTTAATTAGAATTTTTAGAAAATTTGTGATTTATTTGCTTAAAAGAGAAATTTTGAGAAAAATAAAGAGTTGATGCCCAATTTGCGAAAGTGTAAACTTGGAATATGTTTGTAGGTTATGAAAGAGCTATGTTTTAAATTTGAACAAAAACGGACTTCGATTCGATCGGTTTTGAAATTTTTATCGGTTTGCAGCCAAAAGAGCATTTTTAAAGAAAACAAAGAAATTATGTTTAACTTATGGGGCATTTGATCAAGATAGGATGTCATAGTTGAATAATGCTTGGAGAATGAGTTTGGAAAGAAAATGATGGGCTTGTTTGGTTTGTTTTTGGGAGAGTTGTTTTTGAAAAAAATTTGGGAGACTTGTTTTAGAAATTTTTTTGGTTTGTTTGGTTGTATATTTTGAGAGAGAAATTTTTTGTGGGAGTTTGGGATGATTTGATATTTTGGAAGAATTGAGTAGATGTGTATGAGAGAAAAAGTGATTGAGAAGGAGAGAGGAGAGAGAAAAAGTGATTGATTGATGTGTAAGAGAGAGAAAGTGATTTTGAAATTTTTTTGCGAAAAACTCAAACCAAACAATTTTTGGGAAATTTTTTTCTAAAATTCATCTCTGAAACTCAAACCAAACAAGCCCGATGTTTTCTTGGGCATTAACGGTATTATTTTTCTTAATGTATCTGTTGGAATAAAACCGACATGGTTAGAAATGGACCTTGAGAGGTTACCGGATGTGATTGTAATATGAAAACTAGTGCAGTTGTTCATATTTGATAAAATGTGGAATATGATTTGTTTCTAAATGTTGGGAATCATGGGAAATTCTAGGTTATGGTTATATGTTGGATTGTATGTCTATGTTGTTATCTTTTAATTAATATATTATAGATAACTATTTTGGCTATCGGTGAAAATTTACCATGTTGCATTTAAATGAGGGATTTCTGGGAAGGATGAGAAATGATGGAACTTTGGAAGTCTGATATATAATATGTTATAAATTTGTCTTGAAACGACTAAATTGGAATTAACGTTGAAAACGTGAAATTGGAAGGTTGTGATTATAAATGGTAATATTGGATATGTATTATCTCACTTATGGAAGTTTTGAATAAACGATTTATTTTGATATTGAATATCTCTTTAAAAAAAATTGCATTGGGCTATCAGTGGGGGGATAGCTATGATTGTTGTAGAAATTACATGAAGATTAGGCGATTTAATGCTATTCCATTATTGGTGTCATTGAATATGACTATGTTATAGATACATTGTATATGTATGTTTATTGGGAGGAGAAAGGGGATGTACTCCATATGTGATTATGTTTATAAATACATTGCATATGTATATTTGTTTGGGAGGAGAAAGGGGATGGACTCCATTTAAAGCAAGTTGGCCGGAGTGTCCTGGGTGAAAGACCCGAAATTTTATATATAAATGGGTGCCGATTCCTTCGGACGAAATATCTGTAAAATGGTAGGTTTGAAGTGTTCATGTGAGTTTTGCATAATTAGAAAATCATTGAGTTCTATGCTCATTTTGGTTGTTGAAGATAATGAATTTAACTCATGATTTGAGTAGCATATATGAACTGGAAATGAATTGGTAGTACTTGTATAGTCTACTTGCAGACAACAGCTTATGGATTACCTGAGTCGTATTTACCACCTTGGAATTTTATTAAAATTGTTGGATTAATGTGTTTTCAAATTGGCATTGTGCATAAGATTTTCAAAAGATGAGAAAATATTTTAGCGTGCATGGCATATGCATTCATCTCATAAGACTACATAAAATGTATTTAATGCTTTGTTAGATGTCATTGTGAATTGTTTAATTATTTGATTCAATTGACAAATAGGTAATTGAAAGAATTGAAAAGGATACCATGTTGCATTTGAGGCATGCTTATTTATTTGAGTTAACTAGCTGTGGTTATTTAAATAAATTGGATTTAAGAGTTCATGTAAAAGAATCATATGGTTTTGGCATGATATAATTTCACGTATATGTAGGAGTATCTTTGTACCCGCATATCTTTTAATGTTTTAATATGAGATTGTTCGGTAAGCTTGCTTATCCCCTGCCTGTACATGTGTACAGGGAATGCTTTTCGGATTTGAAGATCAAACAATGGGTTTTACCATTTCATAAGTATAATGTAGTAATAGATTGTACTACTTTATTTGTTGTTTCGCTGAGTGCTATTTTTTTTGTAAAGAGTAGTATCCTCTCTTTTATTGTAAGCCTTAGGGCATTTCTTTTATTTGTATGTAAATGCCATTGTTGTACGACGAGAGGGAATATGTATATTTAATTATTCATCATTTCATCCAAGGGTGAAATATTATTTATAAATAGACTTAATTAATGGATATTGGTAATGTTATCCGAGTGATAAAATACAGGGCGTTACAAAAAGTGTTTTAGTTGCTGTATAGCTAGTTTTGGCCACGAAAATATTTTGTCGCCAAATAAAAAATATGAATTTATTTTTTTATCTTTTGCGACCAAAAATTTAGTTGCCAAAAATTTATTTTTTAGCGACTACAAAATATTTTAGTCGCCAAAGAATTAAAATATTTGGAGGGAAAAATTGAAATTTTGGAGGGATTTATAAAACTAATTGGTGACCAAAATGTTTAGTCGCCAAATTATTACTTTTGGCGACTAAAATAATATTTAGTCACCGTTAATTAAGATTTTGGCTGCTAAAAAAATTTAGTCGGCATTGATCAAATTTTGTCCCTTAATTAGACTACTCTGTCAGTCCTCTCCCATTTCACTCTCTCATCATCCCTCTCTCTCTCTCTCTTCTCTCTCTCTCTCTCTCTCTCTCTCTCTCTCTCTCGCTCTCTCTCTCCGAAAGCTGGAATTGTTGGATTCTGCAATCATCAGTGCTTATAACCACCATTAGGTGTCAATGTTGCTTGGAAGGTAGCTCCAATTCTTTGTGGTTGGTTGTTTGATGGCTCTGAGTTGATGTTAGAAATCAAGATTTAGATCTAACTCAACATAGTCTTCTTAATCACTAGAGGTATACTTTGAAGCCTTTTTAAAAATAAATAAATAAAATTGTTATGCTATCCTCTTCCAATCTTTTAACTTCTATTTTTCTACTGTAGGTTTTTTTTTTCTTTCTTTCTTATTTTTCAAGGTTATTGCTTCTTCTTAGGCACTAGAGTTCATTAACAGTAATTTGGCAATCTTATTTGACACTTTTTCTGTTGTAATCCTATTTTAGTTTGAAGTGTAAGTAGCATAGTTCATGTAAATTGTATATTTGTGTGAATCCTTCTCATGGTCTTAAGCTGCAAGTAAGTCAGAGCATCCAAGTATCTCTTGATAGAATCTGAAAAAAATAATAGATTGAAAATTATGTGGATTGGATATTGCTCTTTTCAAGACAAGTATCTCTTCAATTATATTTTGGCACAATAGTACAATGAACTACATCTAGGCCTACTGCTTTCTCTCTCTAGTCAGTACAGTTTGGTATCTGAATTTCATAACAGTTTTTGTTTTGGTTTTTGTATTTTCATTCTTCTCTTGCAATTCTTGTATATAAAGCTCCAATCTTTACAATTGTCTCTGCCAAAGCAAAATCTGGGTTTTTTAGAAAATTAGTTTTGATCAATCAAGTGATTCAAACTTTTAATTTGTGTTTTCTTATTTGGGTACTGATTGTGTGGTTTGAATTGGAAGTTGGGGTTTAATTTTGTTCAAGGTATGGTAAGTTAGATTGTAATTTGTTTGATTTGTGGGTTTTTTTTTTTTTTTTATTATTATTTTTTTGGTTGTGAATTTTAGGTTTTCAACTTCAAGAAGGGGTTCATTCAAAAAAAAAAAAAAAAAAAAAACTCAAGAAGGGAAATCAGTATTGGCTTCAAATGGGCAAACCACAAAACCCCCCACCAAACCCATCTCCATTGCAAAGTGGCCAAGTTTTCCAAGTAATATGCAATGGAGTTTGTTCTGTCACTTGGTAGATGGCTAATCTTCTTTTAATTGGTGTCAAATATTTTTATTGACAAAGAAGTTGGTGTTAGACCAAGAGATTCAAAAGTATCACATCAGATTGTTGGTGTTAGTCCTTTAGAATGAATGAATGACCTCTAATTTGTCTCCTGTAGATCTTCGGGAATTTGAGAAATTCTTTATAGACCACCTTGGTGTTGTTTGGTATGAGGGATAGTCCTAGATGTGTTCTTTGTGAGGATTATAATGAGGATCATAACCATTTGTTTTTTGAGTTCTCCTTTTCCTTTAGAATTTGGGCCACAATGAAGACTAAGTGTAATGTACACTAGCCTCATCTGAACTGGGATAATCTTGTGAGTTGGCTGGCTGCACATTTTTCAGGTTCATTTTTAGCTATTACTATCTGTAAGCTTGTCTTCACTTGCTCAATCTATTGTATATGGCAGGAAAGAAATAGTAGGATTTTCCAAGCTATAAAGTCTAAGGATGTGGCCATTGTTAGTAGGATCAGGGACATGGTCAGATATAGGGTGCTATCTATCAAGAATTTCAAATTTGGCTTATCTAATGACTAGTTCCTGAAAGAATGGTCACTACCTGGTCCTGTGCTCAAAAATGTTATTAATTGTGTGTAATGCAGGTTCCTGGATGGCCTGGATAAATGGTGAGGCTTGAGTGTTGTGAGTCACATATTAATCCTTGTGTGAGTAATGTAAAATGGAGGGGTGAGGTTTGTGAACTCCTACTTTTTATCTCACTCTTAATGTAGGTTTGCCTCAACTCAGCTGGTCTCTGTGTAGGAAGGAGAGTTGATTGATGTAAGCTCTTAAAAGTAGGTTGTGTGAGTGATGTAAGCTCTTAAAAGTAGGTTGTGTGAGTGATGTAAGCTGTTGAGGGCTGAGTGTAATATATATAAATTCCCTAACTGTTTGCTCATTGCAGGTTCTAGCTAGCATATACTTGGTTTTTGTATGATTGTTTGTTCTGTATGAAATTATTATTTTCAGTTGGAATATACTTGGTTTGTATGGAATTTGATATTAAAAGTTATTCTTTTTTTAGGATGATTGTAAGTGAATACGTGTTGTGGAATATGTGATAATATATATGTATTGTTTTGTTTGTATACATGTTACAGGTTGCGTTAGATACATACAGGTTATGGATAAATTAATTTTAAAAAAAACCCATAAAATAATGTTTTTGTCGACTAAACAATTGATAGCAAAAAAATGGAGTTAAATATTTTAAGTGACTAAATAGTTAGTAGCTAAAAAAAGAATTAAATGAAAACAAATCTTTTGATGACTAAATATTTAGTAGCCAAAAAAAATTAAAAAAAAAAGGAAAAACACTTTTTGTGACTAAATATTTAGTAGCCAAAACAAAAAAATAAATAAATAAATAAAACAAAATTATATAATACGCTACTAAAACTTTACTAGCTAAAAAAAAAATTAGACTTTAGGCTACTAAACTATTTAGTAGCTAAACAATAAATTGGACTTTAGGCGAATAAACATTTAGTAGCTAAAAGAAGTAAGATGAACAAAAAAAAAAGAAAATTCGCGACTAAAACATTGGTCGCCTTATATAATTTGAGTTTTGGCAACGAAAATTTTAGTAGCTGAAAATGTGATGTTAAATTTAATTGTAAGATTTTGGCGACTAAACAATTAGTCGGCAATTTAGCCTTTCAGTGACTAAAGATTTTGTTTGTCGCCAATATCTTTCCTTTTGGCGATTAAAAAAATTAGTAGCCAATTTAGGACTTTCGGCGACTAAATTTTTTTTAGTCACCAATACCTTCCCCGACAATCATCCCGCGACAAAGCTAGCGACCAAAAAATTTAGTTGGGAAAATGTTTCAGCAACTAAAATTTGACTTTCGGCGACTGAAAATTTGGTCGCCAAAAGTGCAATTTGTTGTAGTGTTAGTAGGTGTTTGGAGTTTGCTTATTTGGTGACTTTTTCTTTAACATAATTGTCTTTAATGAATTTTTTTTAAAAAAAATTTCAAAAAATTTTAGACTTCTAAATTCAATTCAACAAGACGAATCGAAAAATTAACAATTCTAAAAAAAGTTCAAAAAAGACCAAAAAAAGTAATATATATATATATATATATAGGGCCCCTTTACCATATCTATACAAATAGGGCATTAATTTACCTACTAAAGTATATCCCCGTCTCTACTCAAGACCCCATGAGCACAATTCCAAGCTTGGTAAAGAAATGCAAATTTCAAAGATTCTGCTCGTGAGCATAATGGTATAAGCCTACTTGATTATGGCATAAGTAATTTTGTGCTCTCCGTAATTAGAAATGAAAGAAAGAAAAAATAAATTGTCTGGATCCTCCTAGACTCGATAGAATTTGATCCATCATTTTTTCTATCATTAAGGTAGAGAACTGCACCAAGAATTCTCTTTCTTCATCATCAATCAAATCATTGTTCATGACCTAGAATTCTATTTTATCATCAATTTAATCTGCATTCACGTTTTTTCATTTTCGTATCTGATTTGTTTTAGCTTTTTCAATTTTTTTTTTAAATTCAAAATGTTTTTACTTTTAAATTCAAGACAGTATTTGGAAAAACCTAAACAATGTCATCCTGTGTTTCCAATTATTTTGTCTATTAATGAGTTTTGTGCATGTCATATCCAAATCTTCTCGTTTTAAGAAAAGTAAGAGATTCTATGGTAGATATGCACTCTAGTTACAATTTTTACAGTGTTTAATTCTGGCCTATTAAAGTATTAGTTATGATTTATTTATGACTTAATTATACACGTTGTAGTATTAATTATGACTCATTGTGATATTGATTATCATATTATTTTGGTTATGATTCAAGAACTCATTTGTTATATCATATGTAGTGTTTAGTTATAACTTCTTCTTCTTTAATTACAATTATGATAGAATTGAGTTATGGGTGTGTATCATAGCATTACCCAAGAAAAGAATACGAACAGTAAAAGACTTGATCATTTAACGTTTCGTTTGTTTAGATGGAAAATATTTTCTAATGAAAAACAATTTTTTCGAAGAAAATATTTTTTTTTATGTTTGGTGGTGGTGGTGGTAGTGAAATGAAGGTAGAGGTGGAGGTGGTGGCATGGTGGTGGGGCGACAACAACGGTGATGGCAATAGTGACGGTAGCGGTGGCCTTGGTAGTGAAGGTGAGAGTGATGGTGGTGACGTGGTAATATTTGAAAAATTTTAGCTCAGAAAATATTTTCCGCTTTTTAAAAGTAAAAAATATTTTTTGCCCAAATAGGTTTATTTTCCATTGACCATGAAAAATGTTTTCCGTTGACTTGTTTTTTATTGTACCAAATATAAAAAATACAAAAAATATTTTCTGCCAAACACATAGAGTGTAAGCCATTGATGTGACATATATTGTATGTATGGATGACTTCAGTGGTCTATTTTTCAAAAAATAACTGTACAGTGGCATAGTAAAAAGAAATGCAAAATCATGAAAAAAATATAATATTTTAATTATTAAAGTGTATAAACTTTACTACTAATTTAAATTTAGTTTTTCTAACCCACTGACAGATAATCTCCCACTATTTTTTCATTGTTCATAACACTACGAGTAGGAGTATAAAAATGGTCCGCGGCCCGCGGGTGGTCTGAGGTGGGCCCAACCCGGTTAGGCCTGGACCTGAGCCCAGCCTAAGACCTTGGGCCTAGGCTTGGGCCGTCATTTTGAAGCTCGGCCCATCGGCCTGCTCAAGCACCATTCAAAGCCCGACCCGAGGCCTAGTGTCATATTTAGTGAAAAAAATTTTAAAAAATATTTAGGCCTGCCCAAGCTCCTAGGCCTACCGGCCCAACTCAAGGCTCGGCTTACCAGCCCACCCAAGGCCCAAATACCCCCTGGGCTTGGGCCTAATTTTCTAGCCCATGGGCTGGCTTGGTCTGAATTTTGGCAGGAACCCACGAGGCCCGGCATGGGTCGGCCAAAGCTCGGGTTCGGGTGGGCCGGGTAGGGCCGGGCCGGTCCAAATGTACACCCCTAACTACAAGAATAGAAAGAGCTGATCATTTAAGTCATTAATGTGACATATATTGTTTGTATGGATGACTTTAGTGGTTTATTTTTTCATTGATCGTAACACTACGGATACCGAAAGACTTGATTATTTAAGTCATTGATTGTTTGAGACAGATTTATGAATGAGTATATTCGAGAATGGATAAGAGTAGTACTGATAGAAGATAAGTTGAGGGAGAATAGATTGAAATGGTTTGGTCATATATAACAGAGATCAACAGAGACAATAGTGAAAAGATGCGATACGGTGACTATAGATGGAAGTGTTAGGGGAAGGGGCAGACCTAAATTGACGTTGGCTAGTATAGTAAATAGAGATATGAATCTCCTTGATATAACATTGGATAGAATCGAATGGAGAAGAATGATTCATATAGCTGATCCCATTTGATGGGACTTGAGGTTTGATTTGGTTTGATTATGTGACATATTATATGTATAAATGACTTAAATGATCTATTTTTCCAATGTTCGTAACACTACAAACACGGAAAGACTTGATCATTTAAGTCATTTATCTGACATATATTGTTTGTATGAATGGCTTCAACGCTCTGTTTTTTCTTTGTTTATAACACTTGTAACGTCCCAAATTTCTAGCCCAAATGATAATACAACAATCATGGCTCTTTCAAGGAAATCTAAATATAAATCTCCAAACTTACATTACATGATATAATAGTTCTTCATGCAACAATACATTAATTCAACAACAAGTAAATAAACAAATAAATACCCCCAAGGGTTTACAAGTTTCTAAGGCTAAAGCCTGGTTACACAAAATGGTTATTCAAACCCACACAAACACAACCCTTGGCTTACACACAAAGTCACAGCAAAATGAGAGCATTGTACTCCCAACACACATACTTCCACGCCTCTAGTTGGGTGGGATCACTACATTTTTTCCTGCACAAAAATCTCGTAGGGTGAGCATAAAGCCTAGTAAGAAATTCTTAACAAAGTATATACATTTTATACAAATCGTAAGAGATGAAATACACATGCCATGCTATGCCATTTTTGAAGATAAATCACATTTTCATCTTTTGAAAACCATCATGCTCAATGATATCATGCAATTTCAATTGTTCAAAACTTAACAATTTATTTCAAGGGCGGTAAATACGATTCTGGTAATCCCTAGGTCGGTGTCTACAAGTAGACTATACAAATACTACCAATTTGTCATTTTTACCAGCATTGACTGGAAGGCTCGACACCGATAATCTGTCATTTTTACCAGTATTAACTAGAAGGCTTGACACCTATTCAATTTCATCTACACCACCTGTCAAGACTTACCACCTGTATTTACCCCAAAACCAATTCATGGGAACTTGTTTCTCAACATTCTTTTCTCAATACAAGTTTTCAAGTCAACTTTCAAAGTTTAATGTAATCAAATGAATTGATATGCCAATAACACAAGATGAATATCAATACTTTTATTCCAATTCATCATCCAAGGAATAACACAATTCCCTCTTCTCAAGTATCCTCAACAATTAGTCATTTCAAGACTATTTCAATGTTTTGAACAATAATTTCCAAAATGAACAATAATTCTCATATTCCCTTAAATTCATCATTTATATAAATATAAATAAGAAATTTTCCAAACATCTATTTATTTTGACACACAAAATAAATATAACAATATCATTCATGGATTTTCAGTCTCTTTAAAAAAAATCCCCAAATTATAGGTTTTCTCACCAAAACTATACAACTCAAATCTTTTGAAAGAAAACTTTCCCAAATCATCTTTTCTTCAATCAACGAAGATCAAAACCCATAAGATCATTTTAAAAAAACAAGAGACAAACCTACTTTCAAAATCGCTCAACTTCTTGAATCAACCATCAATTTTCAAAGCTATCAAAAGATGATTTTGAAAATCATATAGATCTTGTAAAAATATATATATATATATATATATATAATTCTAAGAAAATTCCTACCTTAAGTTTTGAAGAAGAAATAAGATGAAACCCCCAAAATCAACGGTGTCCAAACTCGATCTTCACCGCACACAATGAAGCCCTCGAGGAGCTAACCAACTTTGATGAAGAACTTAGGTCCAAATCCCAAAGGATTTGAAGAAATCAAAGATCTTGTGAGGTTTTTGGTAGAAAATGTAGAGAGAAGGGAGATGAAATATTTTTAAAGAGATATATATATACAAAAGTGATTCAACTTCAGCACAAAGAGAGAAGAAAAGGGAAAAAATTTCGGATCTCACCAACCCACCGCACCTCACTCCTGCACCTGCCTTTTTAGCAGTGTGCAAGCTGTGATCT
The DNA here is from genome assembly GCA_030407325.1 of Camellia japonica. Taxonomy (NCBI): domain Eukaryota; kingdom Viridiplantae; phylum Streptophyta; class Magnoliopsida; order Ericales; family Theaceae; genus Camellia; species Camellia japonica. Next base: position 164,934,568 of record JAPPVO010000002.1, on the reverse strand, counting down.
CCCCTGAAATCCGCACGTGCGGCTGTAGACGCGCTCCCGGGAACCCTCCGACATCCGCGTGCCATCTCTTGCGAAGCGGCGCGAATCTCGTTTTGTTCTGAGATACTACAGTTTGGACTCAAATGTCACGGTTCTGAATCTAGCCTCACAATGTGCGATATGAGACCGATAAATCACCAAAGAGTCCAAATCCGGCAAATCGTTTTGGAAAACTAATTTTTAATAAAGAAGTACCAAACATGGACTGCTTTGCCAGATACAGAGTCATCACCTAAATATTTTATTTTGGGGAAATCTAGGAAATCCTAACTCGTGCCTAAGGCCACGTGTCCGTCATCACCAAAGTTGCCTCGGCTCGGGAACTTGGGTATGATTGGGGAAGGTCATTTAATGAGCACCCTCGCTCGCCCGATCAAAGATCTGCCTGTACTAAGCATGATATTTTATTTTTGAAAACACATGTGCTCTTATTCCGGTTAATTAGCTAATCTTCCTATGTGATGCACACGGCAAACAAGTATAGACTAGATCGACAAAACATTGCATATTCGTTTGAAAATGGTTTGAAGTTTGCTACTCGCAAGTAGGCTAAAATACGGATTTCAATGAATTGTTCCAATTCAAGTAATCCAACTTTCACCCACAGGCATTCAGGCAGTTATATCACATAAGCAGTTAGCCTCATGGCAAGCATACTTTCATGGAAACATTAACACACATGCAGTATGTTAAAGCGTAAACACTCACAGTGTACTCCGAGCCAAAACAGAGAACTAATTAGAAATCATGCATGATCCTAGTTCATGTTAAGATGGCTAATGCAACACATGCAAAAATGCAACTCAGATAGGCTCGTCTATCCTAAGATGTCATGTGAAAATGCAACTTGATACATGTATTCAAATAGGAATTGAAATACAATGCAGTTAGTATGATGTGCCGAGCCCTGTGCATGCAAGACTGATGAATGGATGCAAACATGCGAGCATAAGGTATGCTAAATGAAATATGCCCTAAAACTAACCATCGCAAGCGGTTAAGTAAAAGGGAGAAAGAAATGGGGGTTGGAAGACATGCATCACACGCACGCACGCTTATTACAACAATACGCCCTCTCGGGGGGAGGGACAAAATAAGAAGCTAAACTAGCTAATCCAAGCTAATTAAACTAATTATTACACAACAAATTAATTAACTAATCCTAGTTAACTAATTATTACAGAACGAATCAAATAGCTAACACATTAACTATTAAATTACAAACCAAAGCATAAGCTAGCTATCTAAGCATGGCAACTAAGGAAAGCAATAAAACAGGAGCCTCGAAGCAAGGAGGATGCATGCACGTCCGGTTGCGTCATTCGAAAATCCAATGCGATGCCCCAATTCGCCTCTGTTTGCAATCTGCCCTCAGGAACTTGCACCAAGCTCCAGAAAGATGAAACTCCACCTTGGGATCCAGTGGGATAGTGGCCGACCACTTTTGGTTCCTCTAGCCACTTGCCGATCACTTTTGGTTGTTGAAAAACCAGAAAAGTGGTCGGCCAGCTAGTTTTTCTAGCTGGCCGGCCAGTTGTTGCTGCTGAATTGCACTTTTCTGCAACAGAGAGCAAGAAAGGGCATGGTAATGTATTTGCAACATATGTGTGCACAACCACCCTCCCTATCATGTTATGAACTCAAGGGGGGTGTGGTTCTCGACCCTCGGGCCACCAATCGTACATTTTAATGCATGATGGCCGAGAGGCGAAGTTGCACAATTCAATATGAAAATGAATGCACAAGAAAACACATAAAACCTAAAAGTCTATCATGAGTGATCAAGAGTGTTGGCGACTGGGAATTAAGGCACATTTCATCACTTGAAGTATGAAACGTCCCTCGTTTCCCGTGTTTGGACTAACACCTATTCCAAACACAATGCAAGCAACATGGCAAACATGCAATGTGACTTAAACATGCAAATATGCAACTACATGGCATACTCAATGCAATGTGATCATGGCATACATCAATGCAAATAACAACATAACATGCACAACGTGTTGTAACATGGCATACACAACGCAACAATGGACTCAAACCAAGATGGATAGGCCTCAACCATGCCCAAATCAGTGGCCATAATACCAAAATAAAGGCATCAAAATTTAAAGCATGCATGCACAATGCATTGGCCAATCAAGTAGGCCATAGAGCACAACTCTCAAGAGTGCTTAAGGAGTGATAAAAGTGGAAGTGTAACAACACTAAGTGCACTGAAATGAAGTAAGAAATGATGCCAAATCATTCAATCAAAACAAGTAAAGCATGCTAGGACCCTAAGGCATGAAAGCTAGCAAAGAGCGACACATAGGAGGCATGCAATACATGGCACAAATGCATGAACTAAGCATGGACAGAGCTCAAATAGATCAAAATAAGGACCTAAACATGCTGAGATGATGGCTCAAATACCTAGGCATGCAAGCATACAAGCATACAAGCTAAGCTACAAGTAAGACAACAATGCACAACCCTTAGAGGCATTCAAAGCATGAATGAAGTGGGAATATGGAAATGCTACATGCTCTGAAATGTCATGTTAAGTGATGCCAAATCATGTACACAACACAAATGAAGCATGCAATGGTGCTCAAAGCTTGAGGCTAGCAAGAGCATTTACACTACAAGTATATGAAACATGAAGCATGTGGTTAAGGCAGCCCAAAACAGTCCTAGAACATGTTAAAATGAGACTAAAACATGTATGGATGGAAGCCAAAATGTGCTAGCATGAGGGGCATAAGTCATAGAATATGCAAGGCAAATAGGGTGAATTACACTACACATATTAGGACCAAACATGGTAAGACTTAAGCAATAAAAATCAGAGTTATATTATGGCATAATAACCCCAAAAAACCACTGAAATAATGGCTCGCAAGCTAAGGCATGAAGGCATACACAATGGTTCATGTTAAGGCATAAAGGGACAAACCCTCCAACGCATTGAATGAGTGACAAATGCAAGTGCATGGCCATGAAACATGGACTAAAATCACATAATGAATGATGCCAAATCATTAGAATAGGCCAAGTAGAGCATGCTAGTGGACTCAATACACAAAGCTTATAAGCAAGATTGAACCAAAGCTATGCAAAGCAAGCCATGGATGACCAAGACAACCAAAATCAGAGCTAAAGCATGTTAAAACATGGACAAAAGCTTTAGGAAGTTAAGCCAAAAGCATGCTAAAATGACATGTTACAACATGATGCATGTTAAGCTATTTCATGGAAATGCACTACAAGTGCATGGAGCATGCAAAGGCTAACCAAACCAAACCTAAAGAGGTATGACATGGTAAAACAAGCCCAAGAACATGTTGAAATGGGCACAACATAGGCTAGAATGACATGCTACTTCATAGAGCATACAAAGCTAGTGTGTGTGATTTACACTACAAGTGTATAAGGCATGGAAGAGCCAACCAAACCAACCTAAAACAGATCTAAGGCATGATAAAAAAACACCAAAAAGCTACTGAGATGGCCCCAAAACAAGCTAGAAACACATGCTCAAACATGAGGCATACAAGACTAGTTTGTGTGATTTACACTACTAGTGTATTAACCATGCATGGAGTGACCAAAACAAGTAAAAATAGTGGCATGTCACAGCAAAATAACCACAAATACATGCTAGGACATGGTCAACATACACTTAACAAAGGTGCTCAAGCATGAGGCATATGAAGCTAGTATTGAAGACAACAAGGAGGGGGGATGGCCCTCTCCTATCTAGGACCTCAAAACACCATCCCCACCACTAAAATCCCTCTGGACAGTGGTGAGAGGGCCAATACAAGGTGGTCCCGAAGCTCACAAAAAAGGCTCAAAAACAAGGCCAAACAAGGCCTAAGAGGGGGTAAACAACCCCAAACACAAAAGTGACCTTAAACAAAGATCAAAAGCATGCAAAAATAGAACTTTTATCAGTTATAAGTCAAGCTCAAAACAGCATGCAAGATAGGCTAAAAGCTTAAGCAAGAAAGGGGGATTAAAGGGGTAGAAACTCACCCTTGAAGACCCTCTTTATAACTGCAACTCCAGCAGCCTTTTTGAACTTAAACCAGTCCAAGAACACCAAAAACAACCTCCAGGAGCCTCAGCAACACAAGCAAGGTGTTTAAGTGTGTGTTTGTGCACAAAACTAAGACAAATCTAAACTTTTGAGTACAAAAATGAAGCAAACAAGGCAATATAGATACACGACTATATCTATCCTCCTCCCACAGATTTTCTTGACCTGGAGGAGGGAGGAGGGGCCTTCCTCTTATAGAAGAGGAAAGGCAAAGCTTCTAGGAGAAGCTAAGCAACAAACAAATCCCTCCATACATGTGTATGGAGGATGGCCCTAATGTCCTCCAGTTGTGCCAGCTGGAGGAAAATATCTCCAAAAAGGTGCCAAAAAGCAGCCGACCACTTAAAGTGGTCGGCCTGCTACTTAAAGTGGTCGGCCGACCACTTCAAGTGGTCTCTGAGAGAAAAAACTAGTCGGCCATGGTAGGAGAGAGTCCAAGCACCAAAAACAAGCAAGTGAAGTGGTGGTTGACCAGAAAAGATGCCCCAAAGACCAAAAAAGCCAGTTGTCCGACCAGAAAACTGGCTGGCAAAGGAAGAAGTGGTCGGCCAGGAGAAATACTGGTCTCCCACCCTTGTACCACCTTCCAAACAAGGAAACTAAGGTTTGTACCAAAAACAAAACCGAAGCGGATGCAAGACGAGAGATCGAGAGGCAAAGCACGCGGCCGAAAGTCCCGAAAACTAGCTGACAAGCATCAAAAGTGGTATACAACCACAAAAGTGGTCTCCTGGACCACAGTGTCCCTCTAGGCAGAGGCAACAAGGTTTGGTTCAAAAACCACGCCAAACGGAGAATGTTAAGCGGTCCTGAGACAAGGCGCGCGGCCAAAGGCTCTAAATATCGGAAACTAGTATCCAAACGGGAAAAGTGGCCTACGACCACCAAAAAGTGGTCTACGACCACAAAGAGATGGTCTACAAGACCTCTCCCTCCCTCCGGGAAGAGAAAACAAGGTTCGGTCCACAAACCGAGCCAACGCACAAAGAGTTCAGAGGCCCGGAGGCAAGGCTTTCAGCCAAAACTCTGAAACCTCTAAACGAGCACAACATACAGCATCACCGAGTGCTCAATCGATGACGTCTGAGTCTTAAGGTCGGTCAAAAATGGGGTGTCTACAGTGGCTTACTCTCCCGTCTGTGCAGACAAGAAACTTCGAATGCATTTTGCATTTTTGTTTTGGGGGCGCTGCCCCTCAACCCCGCCAGGGTGCTGCCTTAGGACCCGCCAAGGGGCGCTACCCCCTGGACCCCCGCGAGCTGACTAGGCAGCTCGACCCCCGCCAGGGTGCTGCCCTTGGACCCGCTAAGGGGCGCTGCCCCCTGGACTCCCGCGAGCTGATCGGGCAGCTCGACCCCTAACATACTCAGCGAAGTGGCAAAACTAGGATCGCTACAACCTTCTCCCCTTAAAGAATTTCATCCCCGAAATTTCAAATCAACTATCCAAACAAAGGGTTTTTAGCGATCAAAACCATGCTATTTCATTTTCAAATCACAATACTAACTCTCAACCAAATTTCACCATTTCTACCATGGTTATCTCATTAACAACAACCTCCCAAATACGCATAAACATGAAATTTTCCAAAAAGTAATGGCAACTCTAACAACCTTATGCTTAAAACAACAATGCACATATCAACATGTGGTTAACAACTTTAAATACGTTTCCCTCAACACTAGGGAATATTACAAACAAAAGCAACTTAAGCATTTTCAAATAAATCCGGATATTTGGAGCGGACTTCCGCTTCCTGTTCTCACGTCGCTTCTTCAACCCCATGGTGTCTCCACGATACCTTTACCAATGGTATAGTTTTGCCCTGTAGCACTTGCTCCCGGGTATCTAATATTTGAATCGGTTGTTCTTCGTAAGAGGCATCCTTATCTACCTCCAAGTCAACCCAATCGAGAACATGAGAAGGGTCGGGTTCATACTTCCTAAGCATAGATACATGAAATACATTGTGAACTCCTGAAAGTTGTGGCGGTAAAGCCAACCGGTATGCCACTTCCCCAATTCCCTCTAAGATCTCAAAAGGCCCAATGAACCTTGGAGATAATTTACCACTCTTACCAAGTCTTATCAAACCCCGCCTTAGTGATATTTTTAGAAACACATGGTCACCAACTTCAAAAGATAAAGGTCATCTCCTCTTATTGGCATAACTCTTTTGTCGACTTTGGGCCGTAGCTAACCTCTTCCAAATGAAAACAACTTTCTCGGTTGTCTCTCTAACAATTTCTGGACCCAATAACGGTGTATCACCCACTTCGGCCCAACAAACCAGTGATCTACAAGGTCAGCCATGTAAGGCCTCAAAGGGTGCCATCCCAATACTAGCTTGGTAACTATTGTTGTAAACAAACTCAATCAATGGTAAGTGCCTTTTCCAAGGCCCTTTAAAATTACAAGGACACAAGCTCTAAGCATATCCTCCAAAATCTGAATGGTACGTTCCAACTGTCCATTGGTTTGAGGATGATAAGCGGTGCTAAGAGTCAACTTAGTTCCCAACGCCTCTTGAAGGCTTTGCCATAACCGGGCAGTAAAACAAGGATCCCTATCCGACACAATAGTCACAGGGACTCCATGAATTCGAACTATCTCTCTAATGTACAACTCGGCCAAGCGTTCAACTGAGTCGCTGGTGCACATCAGAATGAAATGTGTAGACTTAGTCAACCTATCAACAATCACCCAAACAACATCATTGCCTCGTTGTGTTCTAGGAAGCCCAAATACAAAATCCATTGTAACACGCTCCCATTTCCACTCGGCTATCGGTAAGGGTTGTAACAAACCCGCTGGTCTTTGGTGTTCGACCTTCCCTTGTTGACAAGTATGGCACTTCGATACAAATAAAGCGACATCCCATTTCATACCCCTCCACCAAAACTGACGACTAAGATCATGCTACATTTTAGTGCCTCTCGGGTGTACTGCAAAGCGTGAGTGATGGAACTCCCAAAGTACTTTGTTGACACATGATCTACTATCAACGTGTGTCGGTCAAGAACGGCATATGCTATTGGGTTGAAGCCCGCGGATTTTGTGCCTATGGCCCATGTGATATGGGTCTATGATAATACCAGCAGAGAGGTCATGGAGACTATACAGATTCGAACTCAGGTTGGTCCGGGGCAATGGGTCATTGAGTTTCATGTCTTGGACGTTCCTGCAACCTTCAATCTACTCCTGGGGCGGCCATGGCTGCACCAGGTGAAGGCTGTCTCTTCCACCCTACACCAAATGCTGAAGTACCCCCACGGGAAGGGGGTGGCAATCATTTTTGGAAATTCTTCGATACATTTGCCGCGAGAGGTTTCTACACCAGTTCTGGAGATTGAGCATGTGTTTTTGTCAGGATTCACCCTAGCTGAGGCCCGGGTTGTACAGAATATACTAGCTGTTGACGAGGGGCTATACGTCAGTGCACAGTCTGTCTACCTTATGAACAAGGTACAGCACATGCCCGGGATGGGATTAGGGCAAAGTGGCCGGGAAGGCGTTGCAGCATCGGCCGAAGTGTCGCATAACCCACATACCTTTGGTTTAGCCTATCTGACTACCAAAGAGGATTGGGTGAGGAAAGGAAAAGAGATGGCCGGAAGAGCCAAGGCAAAGCAGGCGGGGAGGCATTATGAATTGATGCACAGACCAATCCAGGGTACCCTGAACGGACGCTTTGTCCGGGAGGTGGAAGACTTCCCATTCTGCGGCTTCCCAGAGCCATGGTTAAATGCAGAGAGGCGGCGTTTGCCGGGATTTGAGATTTTCTTTGACTTGTAATTGTCCGGGGATGATGTTGCCGAAGAGCAGACAGACCCACCAGCTAAGGCTGAGCAGTGCAAGGAGGAGGATTCTAAGGGCACAAAAATTGAGATGGGGGTAGCACTGGCTTGTCTACTCTTAGATCCTCAGATCGTACAGGAGTGCTTGGGGGATAACTTCTCAGTGTCCATGATCGGGAATGAAGCGGCTGTGGGCCCATCTTCAAACATTTTGGATGCATCCATCGCACCCTCCCTCGTCTGGCAATACGAGGAGGGCTTTTTATCAAGTAGCACCGAGTCAGGTACTGAGCCGGAATCTGATTCCACTGAGTCTATGGAGTCGGAATCAGGTTCCAGCTCGTCTGAGTCTGAGTCCGGTATTCTTAGGGGTGATAACCCAGATGCCACTGTCGTGTCTAGATCGTCTTTTTCTTTTTCCTTTGAGTTTGTTGTAACAGAGGAATTAGGCGGACTGGATGTTATTAATGAGAATGGTACGACTGTGGCTTCCGAGTACTTTTTTGTGCCTTTAATTTATTGCATTAATTAGGATTTTCAAAATTTTGATGAAAACGACGAGGAAGAAATTCCTCCGATTTTGCAATATTTGTTTCATCAAGAGCAGGATAGGTTTTGTAAAACCCTTGGTTGACGAAATCACCACAATTAATATTGGTACTGAGAAGGACCTGCGGCTGGTCCAGATCGGGTCCACGTTGTCTTCGGAGGAGCGCGAGCGCTTAGTCGCTTTATTAAAAGATTTCAAAGATGTTTTCGCGTGGTCCTACGAAGACATGCCTGGAATCGATCCTAAGATTGTATAGCACCGGATCCCTCTTGACCCAGAGGCCTGACCTATTAAGCAGAAGCTCCGAAGGATCCGCCCGGACTGGGCTCTAAAGATCAAAGAAGAGGTCACCAAGCAAATTGACACAGGGTTCCTGTTGGTATCTGAATACCCTGCTTGGTTGGCCAATATCGTTCCAGTGCTGAAGAAGGACGGCAGAATTCGGGTATGTGTGGACTTCAGGGATTTGAATAAAGCCAGTCTGAACGACGACTTTCCTCTGCCGCATATCGACGAATTAGTGGACTTCAGTGCTGGGCAAGCGCTACTCTCATTCATGGATGGGTTTTCAGGCTACAATCAGATTTTGATGGCACCCGAAGACAAGAAGAAGACTGCTTTCACCACCCCGTGGGGAACCTATTGTTATAGGGTGATGCCGTTTGGGCTGAAGAATGCTGGGGCTACGTATCAACGGGTTGTGACCACAATTTTGCACGATATGATCCATAAAGAGGTGGAGGTGTACGTGGACGACATGATTGTCAAGTCCAAGGAAAGAGAGGGTCACTATACCACCTTGCAGAAATTCTTCCACAGGATCAGAGAGTATCGGTTGGGGCTGAATCCTCAGAAGTGTACATTCGGTGTTACAGCAGGGAAAATGCTGGGGTTCTTGATCACATAGAGAGGTATCGAGGTCAATCCTTCCAAAATCAAGGCCATCTTAGAAATGCCACGACCGAGGACTGAAAAGGAGGTGCGAGGCTTTCTGGGTAAAGTGCAATTCATAAGACGGTTTATTACAAAATTAACCTTGACTTGTGAACCACTGTTTGGTCTCCTGAAGAAAGGAAAGAAATTCCAATGGGACAACCGATGCCAAGTTGCTTTTGACCAGATCAAGCAATATTTACAGAACCCACTTGTGTTGTCATCGCCTGAGCCAGGGAAACCGTTGATTCTATACCTATCAGTGACTGAAACGACAATGGGCTGCATGCTCGCACAAGAGTCTGAGGACAAAGTGGAGAAGGCTATCTACTACCTGAGCAAGAAAATGCTGGATTACGAGACCCGCTACACTCCGCTAGAGAAGGCTTGTCTGGCCTTGGTATGGGCTACCAGGAAGCTGAGGCACTACCTGTTAGCTCACTCTGTAATGCTGGTTTCGAGATTAGATCCCATCAAATATCTCTTCGAGAAACCGGTGCTTACGGGTAGGCTAGCCCGTTGGTTGCTTTTGCTTTCCGAATTTGATCTAAAGTACATGAGCACAAGTTAGTGAAAGAGAGAGCGGTAGTGGAGTTCCTAGCCGACCACCCAGTTAAAGGGGATGAAGCAGTTGAGTATCTGTTCCCAGACGAGGCCATTCTGCATGTCGAAGAAGAGACTTGGACAATATACTTTGATGGAGCGTCAAACCAATACGGGTATGGGATAAGGGTGTTACTGATAGCACCCGACAATTCCCGCATACCCTTAGCATTCAAACTCCAGTTCAAAGTGTCAAACAATGAGGCAGAATATGAGGCATGTATTGCTGGACTAGAAGCCACCCTGGAACTAAGGGCAAAACAGTTGGATATCATCAGGGACTCGAACCTTGTTGTATCTCAAGCTAAAGGACATTGGAAAGTTAAAGAAGAAAAAATGAGAATCTATCACTAGACCTTGGACATTCTGATTCCTCGGTTTGAGAAACTGAATTTCGCTCATCTGTTAAGAGAGAACAACAGGCTCGCTGATTCATTAGCAACTCTATCTTCTATGATACACATCCCTTTCGAAGTCTGGATGTGTCCGATCATCATCGAACAAAAATTTGTGCCGGCCTATGAGCTGATTGCTGCCATAGATGAGGTACAAAATGAGAATCTCTGGTATTACGACATCTGGAACTTCTTGAAAAAGGAAGCGTATCCACCAGGGGCAAATGCCAAAGATAAGAGGGCAATTCGAAGAATGGCTGCTCAGTTCATCATCTGCAGGGGTAAACTGTACAAGAGAGGTCATCTCGAGATGCATAAGTTGTGTGTTGATGTTGAAGAATCCAAGCACCTGATGGAGGCCATCCATGGAGGAGAGTGCGGAGCGCACATGAGTGGGGTGATGCTAGCTCGGAAGATCCTTAGACAGGTTATTATTAGTCCACCATGGAGGAGGATTGTATTAGTTTTGTCTGGCGATGCCACAAATGTCAGATCCATGCAAATCGTATGAACATTCCGCCGTCGAAGCTGTACAACCTGACTTCGCCATGGCCGTTTTCAGTCTGGGGAATTGATGTAATTGGGGCTATCACTCCAAAGGGGTCCAACGGGCATGAGTACATTTTGGTAACGATAGACTACTTCACGAAGTGGGTTGAGGCCCAATCTTACGCGGTGTTGAAGGCATCGCATGTCACTAAGTTCATCAGGAACAACATCATATGTCGCTACGGGGTCCCGAATGAGATTATTTTGGATAATGATTCCCACTTCAAGAAGGAGGTGATCGACTTGTTGGAGAAGTACAACGTGGCTTTTCATAAGTCATCCACATATCAACCGCAAACCAACGGAGTAGTTGAGGCCGCCAACACGAACATCAAGCACATTCTGCAGAATATGGTGGAAACCTACAAGGACTGGCCAGAAAAGCTGCCATTTGCCCTTTAGGGCTACCGGACTTCAATTCGAACTTCTACTGGGGCAACTCCATATTCCTTGGTTTATGGGATGGAGGTTGTTCTGCCTATCGAAGTTGAGGTTCCATCATTACGGGTATTGGCTGAGTGTCAGATAGTTGAGGCAGATTGGCAGCAAAGCAGGTTTTAAGAACTCATGCTCTTTGATGAAAGAAGGCTAAAAGCACTGTATCACGTCCAGGGTTATCAACGAAGAATTGCCAGGGCTTTCAACAAGAAGGTTAAGTCCAGGAATTTGAAGGAAGGGATCTAGTGCTCAAAGACAACCGAGCTCCCATCCACGACCCTAGGGCAAGTTCAACCCAATTGGACTGGTCCCTACATCATCAAGTCTATCTGGTCGGGTGGCTGCTTCTGATGGACCTAGATGCCTAGAGTTCTCCCAGCCGATCAACATGGACAAGTTGAAGAAATACTTCCCTGAGTGGCTCGCTAGGCCGAAAACCCGAAAGGGTGACCTAGGCAAAAGTTAGAGCATGAAAAATTTGAAATAATAAAATGAGCTCGCAAGGTTGAAAACCCGAAAGGGCGGCCTTGGCAAAAGTTAGAGTGCAAAAGGAGAGGGTTAATACACGAGTGAACCTGAGCCGAACTACGTAAGGCTTGATTTCCATCTTTGGGATACATAGGGAACTTCATTCTGAAGTCTAGCCATAAACACTTCCCCGATCAACTTTGTCCATATGATCATGTTTTGTCATCTTTGTCTATTATGCATTCAAGAGCTCTTGTGATCTCCAGTGCAGTGTTATTCAAACTAGGGGCAACTTTCCAGTTGCTGGATCTCTGGGTTGTACATCTCAGTGATAGATCTCGGCGTGTCCAGTTTTGATCCATATCGAAAATGGTTTTAAAAGTTTTAATAAAAGTTGATTTTGCTCAAATTAATCTTTTTACAACTTAGACCATTTTTGGACCAAACGGAAAATTTTCAGTACCCACAACCTTCAACATTGATTTCAGTACAGAGTTTCTCCTACTCTTGAATACAAATTGAAGTTGCTTTTTATTACATTCATAAAGAAAACTTGAAAGTACTGATTAAAGCAATAAACTGGGGGCATAGTTAGGTGTTCCGTGCGTCCCCTCCTAGAGCTTGTGGAAGCCTCTGATGCCAAAATAGGCCCAACCTGCACCTCTTCATCGAGCCAAGCTATGCACTCGTCAGAGAGGGTGCAACTGAAAGTGGGAGAGGGGGCCAGAAGCTCTCTCGTCCTCCATGCTGTGGCATACTGAGCTAGCTGTACGCCTCGAACTGGAAATGCAGCAGGGTACTCTATCCCCTCTTCCGGGCAAGTCTGATCATGTCCGAATTGGCGCCGAAATCGAAATGGGAAATAAAGGACGCAGTGTGTCAGGCCGATCAACTGAATCTCGGGCTGGCAAGTCATGCTGTAGCTCATCGTCGGTAAATTGAGCCAGGGGTAGCACCAAGCGATACTGGCAGCGGATAAACTGTACATCCATTCACACCACCATCCCTCGTCAGGGGCATTGACTAGACGTCGCGGGAAGAAATAGCTGTGAGCTGAATATGCTGGACATGAGTCCACAACCTTCAACTTATCCATCAACCATATCTGGGGAGGGATGAAAAATGAGAGATTAAAGAATATAGAGATGTACGTTGAGAGAAAAGTGAGAAAAGGGTCTTCAGAGAAAAAAACCGAGTCTGAGGGCCGAGTGATGTGAGAAATATATGTGAGATAGGGTGGGAAACATTACCTGCAGCAGTAGTGGACTCCCCGCAATCTAGTCGTCTCTCGGCAATGGAAAGCGTCCAAACCCATCAATGTCTCTGCTAGCGTCATGGCGATGCAGTTCTTCTTGCCCTCTTTTAAGCCTTGGCAACCTTAATCAAAGGACGCTAGATCCTCCGAGCCTGGGGCAAGCAAGAAATGGACAACATGCACAAGCAAAGCGCATGTCGTTGAAAGCCCTGCCAGTCATGATCGCCGCAGTCACCAGCATCAGAAAATCGACGAATCAAGCTGGAGATGTCCAGTACTCCGTCGCGAGTCAATGACCAAGCGTCATGCAAAGTGAGCCCGCACATCTGTCCTAAGGCTTGGACGTGGCCAAAGCGAAATTGGGGCAAAATCTCTTCATTGCGTTTGGACTCCATCAAAGCTTGGAAGTCTTCAAAAGTGGGACACATCTCTTGTCCCCCAAAGCAAAAGACATGAGTTACCAGATTCCAACACCTTGCCGCGACATGGAGGAACGGAAAACGTAGCGGGGTGTAGCTCAGCGTGAATAGTGCATTTATTCCGAAGTCCCCAGAAATTCAACTTTTCCGAGCCATCCAAGTTAGCAATCCAATTTGTGAGATTTTGGACAAGAAAGCCTCCATTTGGTGCAAAACTGAGTTAGAATGACAGAACCACGAAGTTGGAACCTTTATGGAGGATAAGGCACTGTTTAGAGGACAGGTGGCCAAAATCTGGAGGTCCCTCGGCCAACTGGTCGGCCGACCACTTTTTCTGGTCGACCAGCCACATTTTCTGGTCTGCAGACCATAAAAGTGGTCGGCAAGCCCTTTTGGTGGTCAGCCATGAGCAAAAATGTGGTCTGCGGCCTTTTCTTGTCTCCAGAAGAGAGTTCCCAGCCTTCTTATGTGTCAAGAATGCTGAAGGTCTGAGTTTACTTCTGATTCGGATGCGTCATGTTGCCTTGTTGGTCTAAAATGCATTTGCTTATCGAGTTGTTAAAATTTTCTTATCGAGTTGTTACTCTTTGCTTATCGAGTTGTTGCTCTTTGCTTATCGAGTTGTTGCTCTTTGTTTATCGAGTTGTTAATTCGTTTATCGAATTTGTTTCTTTAAGTTGTTTAGCTTGTTACGTTGGTTCACTGCCTGACTTGGCAATACATGAATTTTCAATTTCCATCAATCTCATTTTTGTGTAAAATGATGCGATGCGATGCTTAGAATACAAAACGCAACACTTTTTGAACAAAAAGCTGTTTTCATTCCATCATGGTTTCTTTTTACAACAGGGTACAAGTTTTAAACAAAATAAAACTTCCTAACGCTGTACAATGTGCTACAACTACTAGTAAAAAGAAAACAAAGCAAAACATCTGCATCGGTGCTATATGACTCAAGAACGAGAGGCCCTTTTCATCCTCTTCGGCTGAGCAGCCTCTGCAGCACCGCCGTCGACACCCCCATCTGAATCGGAGCGGCCATCCTCAGAATCCTCCTCGGCGTCGTCTCCGCCCTCAGAACCGGAACCGGTGTCATCATCTCTGCCCGCAAATGTCTCTGACTGAGGTGTGCTGACTCCTCCTCATCATTGGACTCGTCGTCATGTCTGACAGGCGCTCTATGTCTCCCTCGGCCGCGTGCCGGGATCCCTCTCCCTGCTACTCGAGAAGGCCCGGGTGGCCCAAACTGCAGAGGTGTGACCTGAAAAGGCAGTTCGAATACATCAGCCAGAGTATGTATATCAGATGCAGATGCAAGTATGATGTATGGAGTGTGTGCATGCAGATATAGTATGTGAATGTGATATGTCAGATGTGCTCTACACATGCAGTGAATCAGTGTAGTGAAATGTTCAGTTTTGATATGTCATCAAACTATGATAAATGCAAGGAAATTGAAAAGTACCGGAATGCCAGAGGCGTACAGCAGCGTCTCTCTCCGCAAGACCATACTCTCAAGAGAGGCCATCGCCTCGAGCAACCCCACAACATATCCTCTAGGAGGCTGCAGATGCAAGTTGAAGTCATTAGTGAATGAATGAATGTCTAAATATTTGAATGATAGATGAAAAGCTATGAGACATACCGATGCTGAGTCAGGGGCAGTGACATATCGATGATCCAGCAAAGGAGGCTCCAACAACGGAATCTAGTAAGGTGTCCCATACGCCAGCCTGTCAACTCGGTCAAAGGATCTGGCCACCCAGCACACTGCCAAGTAGGGGGCATCCCCCTACTCCTACCCCTCGATGTGCTGGCCCCGCTAGTCGGAGGAATGTCTGCAGTATGGGCGCGGCTCGAGGAAGGCATGTCAGTAGCTCTCCTAATGGGGGTATGGACACTTGTTAGTGGAGGCATCAGGTATGTGTGAACGTATGTCGCGTACTCCCCCTCCTCTAGGAAAAGGACTGCGTCAGCACCCAGCATAAGGTCGCTGACCTCCTGGGGAGTGAGACTCTCTATGGATCGCATGTCTAGTGGAGGTGTAGACACCCCATTTTTGACCGTCCTCAAGACTTGGTTGTGCTTGCAGGTACATCCAACAACAAGTTCGATTGCTCGTCGAGTACTCAACTTTCGTAGCGAAATGTCACAGGTTTGAGCTTTCCAAACCCTGTATCCTTTCTGCCCCATTTTTGGACCATGTGTTGGTCCTTCCAACATGTTTCTCTTGGTGCACTACCGGCCACACTATGCTACTGCCGGCCTTGTTTTTGTCCCTGGCGGCCATTGGTGATGCCTGCCGGCCATCAGTGAGCCACTACCGGCCACAACTGATGGCCGGCAGAACCCTTTGTCTCAGCAAGTTTCACGCCAGATCTTTTGAGCCAGCTGGTTTTCACTCATCCCTCCTCCATACACGTGTATAGAGGGATGAAGCCCCTTTTCAAGCTTGTTTAACAAGCTTCTCATTGCCCTCTTCTATAATAAGGAGAGGCTCTTCCTCCTTAGCAGAGGTTCAGCATTTTTAGAGAAGATATATCTCTCTCTATATATTTCTCATTCTCTCTCTATATTGTTGTTTGTTTTGTGCCTTAAAGTCCATTTTTCTTGCACTTTTGCACTACACCACATAGAGATACACCACCATCTTTGGGCTGAGGTTCTTGGGAGTGTTACTTGAGCTCTAAAAGTTGGTTTTTAGCCTCAAAGGTTGCTGGTTTCGAAGTTGAACTTCAAGGGTGAGTATATTCCCCTTTTTAGCATTTATTTGTACCTCATTTTGGCCATCCTTGCATATTGTTTAGGCCTTTCTTTCAACTAAAAAAAGTTCTATATTTAAGTTCTTTTGATGATTGTTTAAGGCCTCTTTGGTGTTAAGGGTGTTCTACCCTCTTGTGTGCCTTGTTTGGCCTTGTTTTGAGCCATACCTTAAGGCTTTTTGAGTTAGTCTTTGTTTGGCCTTTTAGCCACTGAAATCAAGTGGATTTTCAGTGGTAGGCATGTGGTTTTGAGGCCTCAAATCAGAGGGGGTGACCCCTTCTCTTTTTGTTTGTGTTTGCTTGTATTATTGGTTTATCAAATGAGCATGCATCTCTATACTTTTGAGGCTTAGTTCAGGCACTTTTTTGTGACTTTTAGGACCTGCCTTGACTCTGTCCATGGCTGGTTTGGTCACTCCTTGCATGCTTCTTGTATGTGTAGTGTAATCCCATTTTTGGCTCATCAAAGTAGCATGTTTGCTTAGCATGTTTTTGTCTCATTTCAGCAAGTATTTAGTGTTATTTTTCCATGATATACCTCTGTCTAATGTTGGTTTTAATGGTCCCTTGCATGCACCATGCACTTGTAGTGTAATCCTCTCTATTGCCTTAACATGCATCATGCTTTGACATGTCATTCTAGCATGCTTTTGGCTTAGCTCTAAGGAGATTTTGTTCATGTTTTAGCATGTTTAAGGTCTGATTTGTGTTGTTTTGGTCATACATCACTTGCTTTGTATAGCCTTGGCTCAATCTAGCTTGTTGGCTTTGTGTATTGAGTCCACTAGCATGTGTTACTTGGCCTATTTCAATGATTTGGCATCACTTGTTATGTTATTTCAGTCCATGTAATGTGGTCATACACTTGCATTTGGCATGCTTTTAATGCCTTGGAGAGTTTGTGTTTTATGCCTCATGAATGGATCATTGTGCATGCTTCTATGCTTAGGTCTTTGGGATGCCATATCAGTGGGTTTTTGGGCTTATTTTGACATGCCATAACTCTAATTTTTGTTGGTTGAGTCATCCCATACTTGGTCTTAATAGGTGTAGTGTAATTCACCTTATTGGCCTTGTATGCATCATGCATCATGCTCACCATGCTAGCTTGTTTTGGCTTACGTCCATACATGTTTTAGTCTCATTTTAACATGTTCTAGGACTATTTTGGGTTGCCTTAACCACATGCTTCATGTTTTGTATACTTGTAGTATAAATGCTCTTGCTTGCCTCAAGCTTTGAGCACCATTGCATGCTTCATTTGTGTTGTGTACATGATTTGGCATCACTTAACATGACATTTCAGAGCCTATAGAATTGCCATATTCTCACTTCAATCATGCTTCAAGTACCTTTGAGTGTTGTGCATTGTTTCCTAGTTTATGGCTTAGCTTGTATGCTTGCATGCCTGGGTCTTTGGGCCCTCATCTCAGCATGTTTAGGTCCTTATTTTGACCTATTTGAGCTCTGTCCATGCTTAGTTCATGCATTTGTGCCATGTATTGCATGCTTCCTTTGTAGTCCTCTTTAATAGCTCCATGCTTTAAGGACCTTTGCATGCTCTACTTGTGTTGTTTAAATGATTTGGCATCATTTCTTACCTCATTTCAGTGCACTTAGTGTTGTTACACTTCCATGCTTTTCACTCTTTGGGTGTTCTTGAGAGTTGCACCTTAGTGCCTTAATTGGTGAGCCAATTGGCATGCATGCTTGTATGTGTTTTCAGTGCCTTCATCTTAGCATTTCGACCACTGATTTGGGCATGGCTGAGGTCTGTCCATTTTGGTTTAAGTCCATTGAGCATGTTTGATTGCATGTTGTTTGCATGCTTGCATTACATCGCATTGTGTATGCCTTATACTTTGCATTGTGTATGCTTAGGTTACATTGCATTGAGTATGCCATCATTTGCATTATGCATGCTAATTGACATTTGCATTGTGTATGCTTAGTTGTTGCATGCATTAGCATTGTGCATGCCATGAACCTTGTTAGGTTGTTCATATTGCATTACATGTTTATATGCTTAAGTCATATTGCTTGTTTGCATGCTTGAGTCACATTGTGTATGCCATGCCTGTGTTGCATTGTTGTTTGGATTAAGTGTTAATCCGAGAATGAGAAACGAGGGATGTTTCATACTTTAAGTGATGAAACGTGTCTCAAGTCTCGGTCGCTAGTGCTCTTGATCATACATGATAGAGTTTTAGGCTTCATGTGTTTATTTGTGCATTCATTTTACATTGAAATTCGGACATGTTGGATCTTTGGCCATCATGCATCGAGATGCGTGATTGATGGTCTTGGATCCAATTATGCCTCTCCCTTGATGTTTTAGGGTGATATGGGGTGGCATAGTGCATACATACCCTTGGGAGACCCTCCATTTTCTCTATTTTGTGCTCTGCTGCAGCTTGGTGTCACAGCACACCAGTGGCCGACAGTGCCTTGCAGATGGCCGGCAGAGCTTCATTCTTGGCTGGCAGTACCTGCTCTTGGCAGGCAGGGGGGTCGGCAAAAGCTCCTCATGGCCGGCAGGCCACTGGTGCATTCCTCAGTATGGTTTTGGTAAGATCCAGCAGCAAGTTCTCAAGGACACCCTGCAGACAGAGCCTCTTGAGAGCAACCGGAGAGCTTTTCGAGATGGCAACCGAGCATGCATCCTCTTCTCCTTCAACCAGAGCTGGAACAGCATTGTTTACTGTTTTTCTTACTTGTTAGTTAGCATTTGGTTTTGTAATTTAATTAGTTAATTTGTTAATAAATTAAGTTTTGTAATAATTAGTTGTAGCTAGTTATTCATTCGGTTATGTAATAATTAATTAGCTTGTTAGTTAGTTAATTAGTTGGTTTGTATTATTCATTCGGACCCTCCGTCGAGAGGGTGAATTTTGTAATAAGTGTGCGTAAGTGTGTGAATGCCTTCCAACCCCATGTCTTTCTCCCTTTTACTTATCTGCTTTCAGTGGTTAGATTAGGGCATATTTCAATTAACATCCTTATGCTATGCATGTTTGCATCATTCATCTGTCATGCATGCACCGGGCTCGGCGCATCATACAAACTGCATCGTATTTCAATTCCAAGTTGAATACATGTATCAATTGTTGCATTTCACATGACATCTTAGAATAGCCGAGCCTATTTCTAGTTGCATTTTGCATGTGTTGCATTAGCCATCTTAACATGAACTAGGATCATGCATTGATTACTAACTAGTTTATGTTTTGGCTTGGAGTACTCGGTGAGTGTTTATGCTTTAGCACCTTGCATGTGTGTTAATGTTGTCATGATAGCATGCTTGCCATGAGGCTATCTGCTTAAGTATTTAACTGCCTGAATGCCTGTGGGTGAAGGTTGGATTACTTGAATTGGAACAATTCATCGAAATCCGTGATTTAGCCTACTTGCGAGTAGCAAACTTCAAACCGTTTTCAAACAAACGAACATGCAATGTTTTGTTCCAACTTTGGCAATCTAGTCTATACTTGTATGTTGTGCGCATCACATAGTAATTCTAGGCTAATAATCGGAATAAGAACACATGTGTTTTCAAAAACAAAATATCATGCTTCGTACAGGCCGATCTTTGATCGGGCGAGCGGGGGTGCTCATTTCATGACCTTCCCCTCTCGTACCCAAGTTCCCGAGCCGAGGCAACTTTGGTGATGACGGACATGTGGCCTTAGGCACGAGTCAGGGTTTCCTAAATTCCTCCAAAATAAAATATTTAGGTGGTGTAGATACCCCATTTTTGACCGCCCTTGAGACTTGTGCACTATTGATGGTTTACTTGGTGGAGAAAGGTGTGCAGGGTAAAGGTTCAGTTTCTTCGGCAAGGAGAGAGTCAAATCTCAACTTCATACCCCTTTTGGACCAAAACAATCTTGATCAAAAGATTTTAGACCTTGAAACCCTCTCTTTCATAATGTTTCGAAAATAAAGTTCCTACGATGTTCCGACGCTCGCATTTCGTTAAATGTTGCGCTTTTCGGTAAACCGAGCAAGGACGAAGTGGAAATGAATGAAAGAGAGTTGAAATCTTTGAAAAATCTTTCAAAACACCTTGTTTAGGGGTTTGGAGTTGAGGAAAATTGGAGAAGAGGGAAGAAACCAAGTTGAAGAAGAAGGTGGGTATGAATCGCTAAGAGAGAGAGTCGAGCGGTCCTCGCTAAATCATGCCTATCTGTCTATATACTTGGATTTCAGCTATGAGGCCACCACCGTTGGAAACCTTACTTCCGGGGCTTCATTTTGCACTCAAGAATCTCCTAAAGCCAAGTCCAGACGTGGGGGGGGGGGGTATGGTTGGTTGAAGTAGGGCATCAATCCGTTTGGACTGAAACTGCGCGGCTTCACCAAAACAGGCATAACTTTTTGCACAGTTGCAATTTTAATGCAAGGCTGGCTCCATTGGAAAGCTAACTTCCGGGCTTCAATTTGGACACTTGGCAACCACTTTTTGGCCTTGGCAGCCACCTACCGACCAGTTTTCTTTCTGGGAGACCACTTTTTGTCCTGAAAAACCAGAAAAAGTAGCAGGCCGACCAGAAAAAGTGGTCGGCTGACCACTTTTTCTAGTCAGTGGCCTTTCTGCATATTTTACAGAGTCTGTGGATGCCAGCTGTGCCAGCTGGAGGGCACAGACTATATCCTCCATACACGTGTATGGAGGGATTGATTGGGGCTCTTGGCTTCCTCAAGAAGCTTGAGAGTTGTTTCTCTATAAGAGAGAGGCTTCCTCTCCCTTCTCCAGGTTCTGAATTTTTCCTAAGGCTTAAGCATATATCACCCTCTATATCTCCATATTTTGTGCCTTAAAGTGCTTTGTCTCTTCACTTGTGCACACAAGCTCCTAGCCAAGCACCACCCTTTTGTTGCTGAGGCATCTTGAGGTTGTTTTTGGAGTTTTTTGGTTTGGTTTAAGCTCAAAAAAACTTGCTGGAGTTGCAGCTTTGAAGAAGTTCATCAAGGGTGAGTTTTTGAACCTTAAATCCCCCTTTCTTACTTAAGCTTTTAGCCTATCTTGCATGCTGTTTTGAGCTTAACTTATAACTGATAAAAGTTGTGCTTTTGCATGCTTTTGATCTTTGTTTAAGATCAATTTGGTGTTTGGGATTGTTTACCCCCTCTTAGGCCTTGTTTGGCCTCATTTTTGTGCCATCTTTGTGAGCTTCGGGACCACCTTGTATTGGCCTTCTCACCACTGAAATCTAGAGGGATTTCAGTGGTGGGGATGGTGTTTTAAGGTCCTAATAAGGAGAGGGTCACCCTCTCTCCTTTGTGTCCTCTTTACATGCTTCGTTTGCCTCATGTTGGAGCATCTTTGGTAAGTGTGTGTTGGCCATGTCTTAGCTTGTATTTGTGGTTATTTTGCTGAGGTATGCCACTGTTTTTGATTAGTTTGGTCACCCCTTGCATGGTTAATACACTTGTAGTGTAAATCACACAATCTAGTCTTGTATGCCTTATGTTTGAGCATGTGTTTCTAGCTTGATTCCGAGCCATCTCAGTAGGTTTTTGGTGATGCTTTAACATGCCCTAGATCTTTTTTGGGTTCGTTTGGTTGGCTTTT
The DNA here is from genome assembly GCA_030407325.1 of Camellia japonica. Taxonomy (NCBI): domain Eukaryota; kingdom Viridiplantae; phylum Streptophyta; class Magnoliopsida; order Ericales; family Theaceae; genus Camellia; species Camellia japonica. The sequence goes on along the minus strand of JAPPVO010000002.1, from coordinate 164,912,698 downwards.
GCATGCCTAATACACTTGTAGTATAAATCCTTGAAACTAGCTTTATATGCTTCATCCCTTGACATGTCATTCTAGCTTGTTTTCTTCCCATTTCAGCATGTTTTTGGTGATGTTTTACCATGTCATGACTCTGTTTTGGTTTGGTTTGGTTGGCCTTTGCATGCTCCATACACTTGCCATGCAATCCCATGAAATAGCCTAACATGCATCATGTTGGCACATGTCTTTTTAGCATGCTTTTGGCTTGACTTCAAGAAGACTTTGTTCATGTTTTTCCATGTTTAAGGTCTGATTTTGGTTGTCTTGGTCATCCATGACTTGCTTTGTATAGCTTTGGTTCAACCTAGCTTGTTTGCTTTGTGCATCAGGTCCACTAGAATGCATTACTTGGCTCATTCAATGATTTGGCATCATTAGTTATGCTATTTCAGTCCATGTTTCATGGCTGTGCACTTGCATTTGTCACTCAATCAATGCGTTGGAGGGTTCCCCATTTATGCCTTAACATGAGCCATTGTGTATGCATTCATGCCTTTGCGTGCGAGCCATCATTTCAGTGCTTATTTGGGGTTATTTTGCCATTATATAACTCTGATTTTTGTTAGTTGAGTCATCCCATGCTTGGTCCTAATAGCTGTAGTATAATCCACCTTATTTGCCTTGTATGCATTATGTCTCATGTCCCTCATGCTAGCACATTTTGGCTTCCATCCATGCATGTTTTGGTCTCATATTAACATGTACTAGGATTGTTTTTGGTTGCCTTAATCACATGCTTCATGTTTTGTATACTTGTAGTGTAAATGCTCTTGCTTGCCTCAAGCTTTGAGCACCACTGCATGCTTTATTTGTGTTGTGTACTTGATTTGGCATCACTTAACATCACATTTCAGAACATATAGACTTGCCATGTTCTCACTTCGTTCATGTTTTGAATGCCTTTGATGGTTATGCATTGTTGCCTAGTTCATGCCTTAGTGTGTATGCTTGCATGCCTAGGACTTTGGGCCCTCATCTTAGCACATTTTGGTATTTGTTAAGACCTATTTCAACTCTGTCCATGCTTAGTTCATGCATATTTCCCATGCATTGCATGCCTTATGTGTAGTCCTCTTTGATAGCTCTCATGCCTTAGGATCCTTGCATGCTCTACTTGCTTTCTTTGAATGATTTGGCATCATTTCTTACTTAATTTCAGTGCACTTAGTGTCTTTACACTTGCACATTGGTCACTCTTTGAGCACTCTTGAGAGTTATGCTCTTGGGCCTCTTGTATTGGCCAATGCATTGTGCATGCATGCTTTGTATTTTGTGCCTTCATTTCATCCCAATGGCCATTGAGTTGGGCATTGCTGAGGCCTATCCATCTTGATTTAAGTCCATTGTTGCCATGTCATAATGCGTTGTGCATGTTATGTTATTGTTTGCATTGAGCATGCCATGATCATATTGCATTGAGTATGCCATATTGTCCATAGCATTGTGTATGCCATGTAGTTACATTGCATGTTTGCCATGTTGCTTGCATTGTGTTTGGAATAGGTGTTAGTCCAAACACGGGAAACGAGGGGCGTTTCATACTTTAAGTGATGAAACGTGCCTTAATTCTCGGTCGCCGGCACTCTTGATTACCCATGATAGAGTTTAGGCATTATGTGTTTACTTGTGCATTCATTTCCATATTGAATTGTGCAACTTCGCCTCTCGGCCATCATGTATTGAAATGCGCGATTGGTGGCCCGAGGGTCAAGGACTACACTCCCTTGAGCTTATGCAATGATGGGGAGAGTGGTCGTGCACACATGTTTTGTGAATACTTTGCCATCTCTCTCTCTCTTGCCTTCTGTTGTAGAAAACCAGAAACCAGGGGTAGAAACTGGTCGGCCGACTAGATTTAGTGGCTGGTCGACCACTTTTTCTAGTTTTTCACCACAAAAGTGGTCGGCAGGTGGTCTCCAAGGCCAATAGCTGGTCGGCAGCCTTCCCACAGATTCCCAGGGTGGAGTTTCAGCCTTCTGGAGCTTTGTGCAGTGTTCTGAGGTCAATTGCAAATAGAGGCAAGTCGGGGTGTCGCGAGGGATTTCCGAACAAGGCGACTCGAGCATGCATGTATCCTTTGTCATCCAAACCAGGGCCAAGGCAGCCTACATCATTTAGTTTACATGCTTATTTAAATTGCTTACTTAGTTAATTTGTTGATTAATTAGAGTTGTGTAATAATTAGCTGTAGCTTCTTATTCATTCTGTTGTGTAAATAACTAGTTTAATTAGATTAGCTTAGATCAGCTAGTTGGTTTTGTATTATTCATTCAGACCCTCCGTCAAGAGGGAACAACTGTTGTAAATAAGTGTGCGTGTGTGTGATGCATGTCTTCCAACCCCCATTTCTTTCTCCCTTTTATTTACCCGCTTACGATGGTTAGTTTTAGGACATGTTTCAATTAGCATCCTTATGCTTGCATGTTTGCATCCATTCATCTGTCTTGCATGCACCGAGCTCGGCGCATCATGCTAACTGCATCGTATTTCAATTCCAAGTTGAATGCGTGTTATCTGTAGCATCTCATATGACATTTTAGAATAGCCGAGCCTATCTTAGTTGCATTTTGTATGTGTTGCATTAGGCATTCTTGACATAGCTAGGATCATGCATTGATTTCTAACATAGCTTTTGTTTTGGCTTAGAGTACTCGATAAGTGTTTATGCTTTAGCATCCTTGCATGTGTGTGGGTGACTACCATGATAGCATGCTTACCATGAGGCTATTTGCTTATGTGATATAACTGCCTGATTGCCTGTGGGTGAAGGTTGGGTTACTTGAATTGGGACAATTCATTGATTGCGAGTTTTAAAGCCCACTTGAGAGTGGCAAATCACCATGTTTTCTAAGCCTATTTGAGGGTGGCAAAATCCGTATTTTAGCCTACTTGCGAGTAACAAACCGTTTTCAAAACGAATATGCAATGCTTTGTTCCAACTTAGGTAATCCAGTCTATACTTGTATACTGTGCGCATCACATAGTAATTCTAGGTTAATAACCGGAATAAGAACACATGTGTTTTCAAAAAACAAGATATCATGTTAGTAAAGGCCGATCTTTGATCGAGCGAGCGGGGGTGCTCATTGCATTCCCGAGCCGAGGCAACTTTGGTGATGACGGACACGGGGCCTTAGGCACGAGTCAGGGTTTCCTAAATTCCCCCAAAATAAAATATTTAGGTGGCGACTCTGTATCTGGAAAAGAAGTCCATGTTTGGCACTTCTTTCTAAAAATCAGTTTTTCAAAACGATTTGCCGGATTTGGACTCTTTGGTGATTTATCGATCTTGCGTTGCACTTTGTGAGATTAGATTCAGAACCGTGACATTGAGTCCGAACTGTAGTAAGCCAAATGAACAAAACGGGATTTTCCCGAGACGCTCGGGCGCGTCTACAGGTGGCGACTCTGTATCTGGCAAAGCAGTCCATGTTTGGCACTTCTTTATAAAAATCAGTTTTCCAAAACGATTTGTCGAATTTGGACTCTTTGGTGATTTATCGGTCTTGCATGGCACTTTGCGAGATTAGATTTAGAACCATGACATTGAGTCCAAACTGTAGTAGTAAGCCCAATGAACAAAACGGATTTCGTGCCCATATTCGCAAGCGAAGCCCGAGACGTTCGGGCACGTCTACAGGAGGCGGTGAATGGATCTCCTGAGCGGGATTGCCCATCGTCTGGTGCATGAAGCGCTCCCCGAGAAACTAGGCTCTGCCGACTGATCCCTCAAACAAAACCCTGTATCGGGAGGTGCTCCATGCCCCAGCGAACTGAAACCGAGAATACCCTTGCATGGCTATCCAAGGCTGCCAGGTGACCTGCGGGTAGCAAGTGCATTAATTGAATAGTTGTCACAAATATGCAAAATGAATCAATGCTGAAAGCATGAAGAACTGAGAGTTTTGGATTACCTCGGTCACCCGCACTGCATCAAAATATTGCCGGAGATATGGCAATGTCTCCCGGGGTGTGGGCCAGCACCGACCCTCAAATTTGTGGGAATATGGCACCTTGAGTGGTGCCTCGACCTCCGAATCAGGCGCGAGCACCGGGAAATAGGCACAAATCCACAGCTGTGAAAGGCAAAGTAGTGGCAATGAGAATACAGAATATACAGAATATACAGTAAATACAGAATGCTGAGTGCAGAATGCGAATACAGAATGTATAGAAAATGCAGAATACGAATACAGAAATACAGAAAATGCAGAATGCCGAGTGCGGAACGCAGAGTACAGAATGTAATGTGTGCAATGTGTGAAGTGTGCAATGTACAGATATTGAAAAGTAGAAATGTAAATCAAGAGGGCAGAATGTACCTCATAGGCTCTCCAATAGCCACCTACGATGGTCCCGTGCCCACGGGAGGTCACGCTCATGTAACAATAAAGCGTAGCAAGGCCAGCGCCGCTCCAATCAAAGTGCCGGACCTGTGATAGGTCTACCAGAGCACTGAGAAGATAAAGCCTGACCGTGTTCCCCCTATCGGAGAATAGCATGGTCCCGAGAAGGAACATCAGAAATCCCCGGGCATACTGCTCTATGGCCTCAAAAGTCTCGGGCGTAGTCCCCCTGTACTGCTCTGTAAACCAGGTGTACCTGACCGTGCCTAATGATCTGTAGACCGGCGGATGGGCTCCAAGAAGATAAGTCTAAGCTGCCTCCCACTCGCCCATATTAAAATCGTATGGGATCGGCTGGCCTACCACGTCGAGGCCCGTCAGCATTGAAAAGTCGTACGGGGTCATCGTCATGTCCCTGGTAGCAGAGAAATGGAAGAAGTTGGTGGTGTCCCACCATCTCTCTACAAGTGCACCCATGAGGGTCCTGCTCGCCTGAAGACGCGACAACCGCACACAAAATGGGTCGAACCCCACCTCATCTACAATCTGTCGAACAGCATCTGGGAGCTCCATGTACCACTCCCTCGCGATGATCGACCCATATCCCCGCATGAAACGGGAAGCTACCAGCGTGAAGAATGAACAGAATACTGTGTTGTGAGCTGCATGCCAAATGAACAGAATACTGTGTTGTGAGCTATGTGGCAAGTGAGCAGAGTGTTATGTATGAGCTGTGTGCCAAATGAACAGAATACTGTGTTGTGAGCTGTGTGCCAAATGAACAGAGTGTTGTGTTGTGAGCTGTGTGCCAAATGAACAGAATATTGTGTTGCGAGCTGCGTGCCAAATGAATAAAATGCTGTGTTGTGAGTTATGTGCCAAGTGAGCAGAGTGTTATGTATGAGCTGTGCGCCAAATGAATAGGATGTTGTGTGGTGAGTTATGTTCAGAACAAACAGAAGCGCTATGTATGTGGATGTGTTCAGAACGAGCAGATATAATACATAGCGAAGGCATGAAGTGTGCAAGAAATGCAAAATACATCGCAGAAAATGCAAAGGTGAAGTACGCACCTTGTGCGCATGATGAGACAAGTGAGACTCTGGCTCCCGTAGTAGCAAGTCTACGGGTGCTCATCGCGCGAAATCTGTGAAATGATGAAAGGTACTCGGGGGTAGGATGTGATACCCCTGTTCCGTAATATGCTAAATTGGTCCTTAATTTGAGTATGATTATGTGTTTAGCATGATTTTATGTGCCATTATGAGAATATATGTGATTTTGAATTTTTATCTGTTCACTATAGGAATATTTGTTTGAGCAATCTGCTTTGAAAATTTAATTGAGGGCCTTATCGGCCATAGAACCCAAAATTGACTACGCCATTGTGATTGGGAAGATTTTTGGGGTCTACGGTGGAATCTAATTGAAAATTTATTCTGGTCAATTTAAACTGATTAAATTGATTAATTAAGTACCCCATTATTCTATATTAAAATATTTGTTAGTGGGGCTTTTGTATATTGACATTGCACTCTTCTTTAGCTCTCTTAGAACTCAAAATCTGAGTTAGACACTGGAGAGTGAGAGAGAGAGAGGCCGACTATAGAGAGAGGAAGGAAGAGATTTGGGCAATTTTGGTTCTAGCTTGGGGATTTGAAGATTCAACTTAAGAATTGACTAGAGTTTAGAAGATTAAAGCTCCTAGGTGAGTAATCCATGAGTTTAATGGGCAATTTTGTGCATTCAAAGTTGATTTATGGTCAAGAGTGAGAATTGAAAGGAATTTGAATTGTATGTGTTGGATTGAAGGTCAATGTTTACATGCATGTATGTAATTGCTTTGAATATTCATATTTGAGCACCAAATGCATGATCTATGTAAGTTTTTAGTTGAAGAACATGTTCTTGACCATCCCTTCATCACATAAGTTGAGATTGAGAATAATGTACCACATGCATGTGCAGATTATAAGGGTACAAGAGTTGAATGCATGAAATGGTTGTGTTAGTAATGGGTTTGGTGAAATTTGAGCCATGCATGTATTTATTTTGAGAAATTGAGCTTCCTAATGTTGTAAATTGGGATTGGTACCATGTTAGCATGATTATATTTGAGATTTGAGCCTTGCATGCAAGAATGGTAGCTGGGAAATCGATTTGAAGCTCAAGAAATGTTCTGGATTTTCCAGAAATTTGAGTCCCGCTCGAGCGGGAGACTGCCGCTCGAGCGGAGAAATCGAGCTCCCAGCATTTTCTGCAGACCTGGTTCCCGCTCGAGCGGGGAAGTTGACGCTCGAGCGGGGCTATGTAGGCAGAAGGTCCGCTCGAGCGGCTGAGTTTGCGCTCGAGCGGGAATTGTAGGCAACCAGTACTTTTGCAGACCCCAGGGTCCGCTCGAGCGGGGAAGTTGACGCTCGAGCGGGGACTCTATTTCCTGAAATCCTATTTTTTGCATTTTATGTTCTGTTTTCCCGTTCTCTTTCACTTGCAAGCACTCTTAGGCATATGTTAAGCATTGTAAATGAGTTAATGGGATAATAACAAAAGCCTAAAGAGGAATATGTGAATTAAGGAACGGATTTGTAACACGTCCGCGGGGGGACCTCGCTACAGTTCGGACTCTCGACTTTGTTGCGGTTCTAAATCTGAACCAAAGAGTCCACCTCTGGCAAATTGTTTTGAAGAAAACAGATTTTTGAAAAAAGTAGTGCCAAACATGGACTGCTTTGCCAGATTATAGAGTCGCCACCTAAATATTTTTTAATGGGGGAATTTAGGAAACCCTGACTCGGTGCCGAAGGCCACGTGTCCGTCATCACCAAAGTGACTTGGCTCGGGAGCTTGGGTACGATCGGGGAAGGTCAGCTATGAGCACCCCCTTTCGCCCGGTCCGAAGACCGGCCTCTACTAACCGTGATATCCTTTTTTGAAAACTTACATGCTCTTATTCCAATTATTAGCCTAGAATTACTATGTTATGCGCACAAACAAGTATAGACTAGATCGCCTAATTTGGAAATAAGCATTGCATATCCGTTTGTCTCGAAAATGTTTGGTTTTGCTACTCGCAAGTAGGCTAAAATACGGATTTCAATGAGTTGTTCCAACTCACGCAATCCAACCTCCACCCACAGGCATTCAAACAGTTTATCTCATGTAAGCATTTAGCCGCATGGTAAGCATACTGTCATGTTAACATTCACACGCATGCGAAGTGCTAAAGCATAAAAACTTACATCGTACTCCGTGCCAAAACAATAACCCGGTTAGCAAACATGCATGACCTAGTTCATGTTAAGTGGCTAATGCAACACAGGCATAGATGCAATCTAGAGAGGCTCGGCTAACCCTAAGCATGGCATGTGAAATGCAACAACTATCACGTATTCAATTTGGAATTGAAAATACGATGCAGTTTGTATGATGTACCGAGCCCATGCATGTAAACAAATGCATGAATGCACGCATGCATTGCATAAGGTATGCTAAAATAAGTATGCCCTAATACTAACCAAAAAAGCAGGTAAGTAAAAGGGAAGAAAGAAATGGGGATTGGACATACACCCACTCACACACTTATTACATTTTTGCCCTCTCGGAGGGACCAAATAAATATTACAGTCCGAATAATAAATAAATTAAATAAATTATTACACAATTCTAATTATTAAAATCAAAGCAAATAAATAAATAAATGCAATGGGGCCTCAGCCCTGCCTTGGGATGTGCGAGTGATGCGTGCTCGATCCGTCTTGCCCGGAAAACCCGTGTCATGGCACTGTTGCTTCTGCTTTTACTGTCCTGCCTCTCCAAAAATTCCCAAAGTTCTGGGATACCTTCCAAATGGTCTGAAGTACCCACCGGCTGGAAGGAGTGGTCATCGGCTATTTGAGTTGTCCACCGGCTGCATATGGAGTTTATCGGCACAAAAACAGTGCCGATCGGCACAACAAACTGCCGGCCGGCAGAAAGTCCCTGCAGCAGACAGATTGACAGCAGCAGCAAGACAGCAATGCATGGCATGGGTTTTGGGGGGTAAGCATGGTCATTGCCTCCTATCATGCTTGGGGACTCAAGGAGGTAAGACTCTTGGTTCTTGGGCCACCAATGGTGCATTTCAATGCATGATAGCCCAAAGAACCAAGGTTGCATTTTGATGTAAATGCATGCAATACAAGCAAATGAAATCCAAAGCCTTATCATGTGTTGGTCCAAGGCCTTGGTGACCAAGAATTGAGGTGAGTTGCACCACTTGGAGTGTGAACTCCTCTCAATTCTTATGCTTAGTTTGACAACCCCAAACCAAGCCATGAGATGCATGTATGCAACATGGTTCAATAATGCAACAATGATGCAAGGATGCAAGGCATACCAAGTGTCATGCAACTAACACAATAGGCATGCAAAATGCTAGAGCATGCAAGGCACAAGTGGCATGTGGACATGGACCAATCAAGCCTAGAACTAGCATGTACTCAAGGCTTCATCAATCAAACATGCAACAATCATTATGTAAGCATGCAATGGTGGACTCAAGTCAAATGGGGCAGCCCTTAAACTAGCCCAAAAACAGTGGCAAGAGTGACCAATGAGCATGCTAATATGCAAACCAAATAAGGCCAAGTCCAAGGCACCAAAAGGAGCACACCTTACTACCATTAACAAGACCAAACATGGCATACACCAAGCACGCAAAAACAGATTTCTAGCATGCGAAGAGACACCCAAATCCCCTCACATGGCACCCCAAAATGCATTAATCATGGAAGCATACACAAGGCCCATTCTTAGGCATAAAAGGACACACCTTTAAAGCATGAAAGAGATGACAAGCACAAAAGTGGCATGATTTAGGGACTGAAATATGATCTAAAATGATGCCAAATCATGAGATCAATGCAAGCTAAACATGCTAGAGACTCACACACCCCAAGATTTACAAACTAGAATGCAAAACAAACATGTCAAGCATACTAAACATAATAAAAACAGTGGCCCACAGCCTAACATGGCAAAATAATGCTAGCATCTCCATGAAACTAAGCTAAAAACATACTAAAATCATGGCCTCAAAGTATGGCATGCTTTTGAGCATAAGAAAGCATTTCAAAACAAGTATGAGAGACATGTTAGAGGTGACAAATCCGACCAAAAACAGAATTTAAACATGCTCCAAAACACTCAAAAAAACTCTTAAATGAAGCCAAACAAGACTATGCATACATGCTATTCTTTGAACCCAAAACAAAGGCAAACAAGGGATCAAGGGGAGAGGGGTGTCCCTCCCCTTTATGTGACTTCAAAACACCTCCCTCACCACTGAAAACCCACTGGTTTTCAGTGGTGAGAAGTCCAAGAACAACAAGTAAAAAGGGGCTTAAGCAAAGGCACCAAAAGTGGCCATACAAGGCCTAATAGGATGGACCTTTGCTCAAACCAAAAAAGGACCTTAATGAAGGTTCAAGAACAAGTAAAAACAAGACTTTTTTATCTTAAACACAAACTCAAAAACACAAAGTAAAGAGGGTAGAAAAGGGTTGCAAGAATGGGGAATATAAAGTGATGTTCTTACCCTTGAAGATCCCTTGAAGAACAAGTGGTGCAGCCACTCTCTAGTGCTCAAAACCAGTCCAAAACCAACACAAATAACCTTCCAAGTCTCTCAATCTCGAGCTAAGGTGTAAAGGTGTGTGTAATGGTGCAAAAGTGAGGTAAATCTACACTTTCAAGCCTAAAATCACACACACAAGAGGAGAGAGATGGAGATCTATGTATCTATAGATATATGATAGAGAAATATATGTATAAGCTCTGGTTTTTGCCTCCAAAATGCTAACCCTTAGCCAAGAGGAGGAGCTCTCCTCTTATAGGCATTGTAAAGCTTGTCAAACAAGCTTGGAAGGAGTGTATCCCCTCCATACACGTGTATGGAGGGGAGCAAAAGCTACAAAGCTGTCTGAAAATATCCCAGAAAGCAAGTGCACAGTAGTCGGCAGGGCAAAATGGTCATTTCGCCAAAAATAGTGCCGACCGGCACAATATAGTGCCGATGGAAAAACCAGCCAGCCGGTGGCCTCTAGCCACAGCCGGTGGTATGTGGGGGTGCCTCACAAGGCACTCCCTGCCCTTCCAAGGCAAAACACAAGTGTTTGGTGCAAAACCAGACACAAAACGGTCGAGTTTGGAGGTCCTGAGGCAAGGCGCGCGGGAGAACTCCGGGAACTCCAAACGAACACAAATGGATAATCACCGAGTGTTCAAGCGGTGACGTCCAAGTCTTGAGGACGGTCAAAAATGGGGTGTCTACAGTTGCCCCTCTTTGACAGAACTCGAAAGTCATAACAATGACGGGAGTGAATGTCAAAGCCCAGAGACGACCCATTTTTGACAAGGCCGAAGACTTAGACAAACATGCAAGACAAAAATATGCGCCCGAAGGCAGGGGCAAAATGCAACTGAAATGCAAGAAGCCGAACTTATGATCATGCAAAGAAAGCTGTAATGAAGCACATGCGACAGTTATAAGCTAGCTAGCAACGTCTACACTCAATGCAGAAAGGATGTAAGAGAATTATGCAATTCTCATACGTCTCACTCGGGAGATACAATACCTGTGCGGCTCGTCCGGTTGCACCGGCCTCAAATGAGCCGTACATACAATATCGTGCCTGCAAAGAAAGCAAACTTAACAGGTATGATACTGTTAGCAATACACACGATAATGCGATCGAAAGTGCGTGGCAATGTATGCAACGTGCATAGCAAGGTAGTGGGATTGAACACATGTGAGTGAAGCAATGCACACGTGCACGCAATGTGTATGGAAAGAGAACTTGAACACATGTGAGTAAAGCAATGCACACGTGCATGCAATGTGTATAAAAGATTGTAATTGAACACATGTGAGTAAAACAACGCACGCATACGATGCAATGTGTATATAGGAACTTGAACCCATCTCAGTAAAGCAAAGCACACATACAATGCAATGAGTATATATAAAAGAAGGAACTTGAACTCATGTAAGTAAAGCAACGTACACATACGAAGCAATGAGTATATAAAAGAAGGAACTTGAACTCATGTAAGTAAAGCGACGCACACATACGAAGCAATGAGTATATAGGAATTTGAACTCATCTCAGTAAAGCAAAGCACACATACAATGCAATGAGTATATAAAAAAGAAGGAACTTGAACTCATGTAAGTAAAGCGACGCACACATACGAAGCAATGAGTATATAGGAATTTGAACTCATCTCAGTAAAGCAAAGCACACATACAATGCAATGAGTATATAAAAAGAAGGAACTTGAACTCATGTAAGTAAAGCACGCACACATACGAAGCAATGAGTATATAGGAACTTGAACTCATGTAAGTAAAGCAAAGCACATACAATGCAATGAGTATATAAAAAGAAGGAACTTGAACTCATGTAAGTAAAGCACGCACACATGAAGCATGAGTTATATGGAATTGAACTCATGTAAGTAAAGCAAAGCACATACAATGCAATGAGTATATAAAAAAGAAGGAACTTGAACTCATGTAAGTAAAGCGACGCACACATACGAAGCAATGAGTATATAAAAGAAGGAACTTGAACTCATGTAAGTAAAGCGACGCACACATACGAAGCAATGAGTATATAGGAATTTGAACTCATCTCAGTAAAGCAAAGCACACATACAATGCAATGAGTATATAAAAAAGAAGGAACTTGAACTCATGTAAGTAAAGCGACGCACACATACGAAGCAATGAGTATATAAAAGAAGGAACTTGAACTCATGTAAGTAAAGCGACGCACACATACGAAGCAATGAGTATATAGGAATTTGAAATTGAACATGATAAGACATGATGTTGAAATGCAACGTACTGCAACACAGTATAATTGAAACAATTTCTTTTGAAATTCACAAGATATAAAAGGATACGAGAAGGGACATCCTTCGCATGTTCCGAGCATCGCTCACAAAAGTAATGGCTTGGAATCAACTTGAAGATCCATTCGCATTCGAGCAGTGCATCTTTTTGTATTGTCTTGAATAATGAAGGTGTCGAACCCCCTTAATTGACCCGAACAAGGGCGCAAAAGGTACGATGACCGAAAGGGGGGAGGTTACCGGTGTCAAACCCAGCACTTTGCTTCCCTGCTATTCTTCTGCTTTATTTTCCTTTTTACTAGGAGTTTAAGCACATTGCACTGCCTTAGGCAGGTTTTATTTCTCAAAAGCGCGTGTTTTTACAAAACATATGATGGAAATGAAACGACTGTTTGTTCGAAAAGTGTTATATTTGCACGTTCTGTGCATCGCATCGCAAGGCATCACATAACAATGTGACTGAAATTGAATCAGTATTTTTGAAAATCAAAGCATCGCATCGTAATAATCAGGTAGTAAACCAATTACAACTCGATAAGCAAAATAGGGTGACTCAGCAAACTAGCCAAATGCAAGTACACCCTGACAAACATTTACAAAGACTCAACGAGAGTGAGATACAACTCGATAAGCAAATATGCAATAACTCGATAAGCAAATGGGCGCGCCCTCGTAAGAATTGATCACTGGAGGGCATCGAAAGTAGTGGGACTTCCCAAATTCTTAGCATAAACAGCTCAGAGGGCAAG
>JAPPVO010000002.1:164827785-164899568 GCA_030407325.1 Camellia japonica | reverse complement strand
AAAGTCTCGGAGCTCACCAAAAATGGCACAAAATGGGTCCTCTCAAGGCCTAAGGGTGGTTAAACACCTCCAAACCACAAAACACTCTAAACAAACAATTTAGAGGGCCCAAAAACAGAACTTTTTTGTATTATACACTAAGCACAAAAACAGTTCTAAGATAGGCTAACAAGCTATGCAAAAATGGGGATAAAAGGGACTAGTGTCTCACCCTTGTAGACCTCTTCACAAAAGATGATCTTGTTGCCTCCTTGAGCTTCAATCCAGCCAAGAACAGCAAGAACAAGCCTCAGGTCCCTCAAGAATCAAGAGAAGGTGAAAGACTATGTGTTTGTGTGTAATAGTAAGGACAACTACACCTAGAACACACACAAGAGGATATAGAGATAGGTTATTATGGAACTCAAACCCTAAAACCAGAGCTTCTCCCACACTTTTCTAACCAAAATTTTCTAACCCTAAAGCCAAGAGAAGAGCCCTCCTCTTATAGGCAAACAATCTTGTAAAGCTTGTTCAATAAGCTTACAAGAGGAGCATCCCTCCATACACGTGTATGGAGGGGAACAAAATGCCACACAACTGTCCTAAAATATCTGCAAAAGCAGATGAACAGTAGTCGGCTGCTCAAAATTGCCATTTTGACAAAATTGATGGCCGGTCGGCCAAAAGAGTGTCGGTCGGCCAAATATATGGCCGATGGGCACAAACAGCAGCCGGTGGCCTCAAGCCACGGCCGGTGATGTGTGGGGAGACCTCACAAGGCATCCCCTGCCCTTCCAAGGCAAAACACAAGTGTTTGGTGCAAAACCAGACACAAAACGGTCGAGTTCGGAGATCTTGAGGCAAGGCACGTAGCCGAGACCTCCGAGAACTCCAAACGAACACAAACATGGATAATCACCGGGTGTTCAAACGGTGACGTCCAAGTCTTGAGGACGGTCAAAAATGGGGTGTCTACAGTTGCCCCTCTTTGACAGAACTCGAAAGTCATAACAATGACGGGAGTGAATGTCAAAGCCCAGAGACGACCCATTTTTGACAAGGCCGAAGACTTGGACAAACATGCAAGACAAACAAGGTATGCGCCCGAAGGCAGGGGCAAAATGCAAGACAATGCACGAAGCCGAGCATAACTTATGATCATGCAAAGAAAAGCTATAACGAAGCACACATGCAACAGTTTTAAGCTAGCATACACCAGACTACACTATAATGCAGAAAGGATATAAGAGAATTATGCAATTCTCGATACGTCTCACGCGGAGGATACAATACCTGTCCGGTTCGTCTGGTTCTACCAGCGGTAAATGAACCGTACATACAATATCATGCCTGTAAAGAAAACAACTTAACAGGTATAATATTGTTAGCAACATGCATGACAATGCAAGAATGAATGCAAAATGATATGCAATATATACAAAACAATGTATAATAATGCAAATGAAAATGCAATGCTATATGCAAAGCAATTGAATCATGATCCAATCATGAGCGGTTCGAAACCACACAAATGTCAAATAGATTGATGGAGGTGACAAGTCTATCTACCATAGAACAGTCTACTGAACTATGAGTAATGTAGACGGACACAAGAACGAGTATTGGGGGAATGACATAAGTGGGGTAACGACCCACTGGAGAAAGAACAATGATCCTAATGCCGGATGCAAAATTACACTACAATGTAATATCTACAATGAATATGGCATGCAGCCAAACCAATCTTGCCTAGGAAAGGCATGCACGCAAACAAGCCGCGGCTAACATAGAACGTCCACTGAACTATGTTTCGACACGAGAAGTATGGGCACATACCAGACCAAGCTCAACATGGAAGGCGCAAGCCATAGATGGCAGATGATGCAATGAATGCATGCAAACTACAATGCAATATTTACAAATATGCAATGGGATGGACATAATGGATATGGCATGGCACGCGGGCCAACCAAATCTTGCCTAGGAAAGGCATGTACACATACGAGCCGCGGCTAACATAGAATGGTCTACTGAACTATGTTTCGACGTGAAAAGTATGGGCACATACCAGACCAAGCTCAACATGGAAAGGTGCAAGCCATAGATGGAAGGTGATGCAATGGATGCATGCAAACTACAATGCAATATTTACAAATATGCAATGGAAATGGATATTTACAAAAATGCATGACAATGCAGTATGATGCGATCTACTGGGGGAAATGCGATGGATGCATGCAACTACAATGCAAATGCATGATAATGCAATATTTTCCATGTATGCATGACAATGCACTACTTACAATGGATGCATGACAATGCACGATGATGCAATGGCTATGATTGCAGCTTTCCCTATCTTACCAACAGGGCGACATACTAGGTTGGTTCAGTATCCAGAACTGAGGTGCAAACATGCTACCTCAACCTATGGGGCTTCCATACAGATTTCAAGCCGAGGATACACCCCTGGGTATTTAAACAGACTTTAGTCTCGGAACTCCCGAACCTTTGCGTTCTAGGCATAGCCATTCGAACTCTAGTTTTCACCGTCCCAGTTGGTCTTCTAGGAACTCACCGCAAAAACAGACAGGTGGCTTTACCAGACCACCGAAATTCGTTCGGGCACGACAAACACCAAAGGAATTGCACCTTTAGGGGATTTAAGGTCTCCTAGACCGTGAGACAAAAAAGATGTATGCATGACAATGCATGTTGCATGGAATGCGCGACAACGCAAGTTTACTTGAAATGCATGACAATGCATGAAAATTTGACGCGTGGCGACGCGCGGCGACGCGCGGCTTTAGGTGCATAACAATGCAAATGAACTGAGAATGCATGAAAATGTATGATCTCGAGATGCGCGACAACGCGTGGCTTTTGAGATGCCTGATAATGCGATCGAGTGGGCTTACGATCTCGCTAGACCGCACGTGTTTTTGGTCCTTACCGGACCGTGGCGTGTTTTCGGTCCCGCCGGACCCATTTTGGGGCAAAGCATGAATTGAGTGCGGTGCACAAGACAGTGCGATGCGCAAGATCGCGCGATGGAATGCATGCCAAATGCAATGAGATGCGCAAAACAGCGCGGTGCGTTCAGACAATGCGAATGAAGGTTTTGCACCTCCCAAGGATTTAAGGTCTCCTAGACCGTGCGTGTTTAAGGTCTCGCCAGACCGGGGCGAACAAAACAATGCGATTGAAATGTAATGCACAAAACAGTGCGATTTGAAATGTGATGCTCATGGGGCAACTTTCGAACTTTGTAAAAGCCAAAAGGATACGAGAAGGATACACCTTGCACGAATTCGAGTGCCACGCACAGGAGACACGGTCCGAGGTCAAAACGGAGGCCGGTTGAGCGTCGGAGATGCACTTTTTTGCACTGTTTTAAGCAATGAAGACTCTGCATCACTCATATAACCCAAGAAAAGGTGTAGGAGGCTCAGAACCCACTGTAGGAGACCACCGGATGCCCACCGGCCATCAGAATGAATCACCGGCCGTCCATCGGCCCTCATACAATACCATCGGCACAATATATTGCCGACCGGCAAAGAATGTTGCCGACCGGCAAAGTGTTCCTGTATCGGGGCAGTTTTGACATTTTGCTACGGGTCTTTTAAAATAGGGTTTGTAACCCTATTTTCTTCACTTGTGTATGCTCGAAATCCTTTCTCTCCCTCTCTAGAGTGTTTTCGTCCTTCGATTTCCTCGTTTCTCTTGCGTTTTAAACCTCGATTTCGTTGTTTCGATTCGCGAATACCTTCGCGTTTCGAGCGTTTTGAACCGATTGAAATTTCATTTCGGTGCCTCTTTCTTGGTTTTTGCCACTCGGGGCTTGTTTCCCCCGAGTTTTTCTCGATACCCGTGCCTTTTCCGCACTCCGGCTTTTCCGGCCATTTCCGGCCCTCTCGGGGTTGACTTTTTGTTGACTTTTCACATTCACTCCCATTTTTCCTTCTTCCGGCCATTTTTACATTCTCTTCGAGATGGCAGACACCTTCCCACAGGCGGGCCCCCTCCAGAGCTTGAGATAGACCCCGAGGCCGAGCCCTTGCCACTGCCCATCCGGCCGTCTCGATCTGGAGACCTACAGGCCCGCGTTCACGTGATGCTCCCTGATGGACTACGCCAGTTCCAGAGCTTTGAGAGGGGCGTGGCACCCGAGCTATTACTACGTGAGCCGGAGTCACACTTGTCACACGGCGCCTCCAAGGTACATACTTCTCCCGGTTTCAATTTTCCGTAATGTAGAACACTTAAACTGCTATAGTTGATTCTGTTCTTCAATTGCTTAGTTCGAATGCACTGATGCACTGTACACTGTAGTTGATTGTGGATACACTTGCAACTGATAACTGCTTGAATCTGACACGCGCACTTACACTGCACTAGCCCTGAATTGCTCAAACACGTTGACGCAACATGCTCTGCACTTCACTGTAAGCACACCGGCACCCGGTATCTGCTTGAATTCTGAAAAACATGCACACTTGTCGTATTTGCTCTGAACCACTCAACACACTGGCATATCACACGCCGTAGTTCACTGTAAGTACACCGGTACCCGATGCCGGCTTGAATCTGAAAGACGTGCACACACGCTACATCTGTACTGAACCGTTCGACACACTGACATATCATATGCTGTAGTTCCCTGCTAGCACACTGACACCCAATGCCGGCTTTACATTTGAAACGCGCACACACACACTATATTTGTATGCTTCTCAAAACTGCATCTTGAATATTGCTTCGCAATTGCTGTTTTTGATTACAGGAGAACTCCCATACCATCCGCGGGTATGGGAATGTCGTTGCCCGAGACTGGTATGCAGAGTTGCCAGACGCGGTTCTCCAGATCGTCGACAAGGCGGGTTTTGGTATCTTCTGCAGGGGGCTCTCCCAGCTTACTACCTGCAGACCCTTGCTCGCTGCTTTAGTGAAGAGGTGGTGGGATACCACCAACTCCTTCCACTTCTCCGTCGCAGGGGACATGACGATGACCCCTTACGATTTCTCGATGCTTACCGGCATCGGGGTAGGGGGGGATCCGATTCCCTTCGATATCGATATGGGTGAGTGGGACACCGCCCAACTGTACCTGCTCGGCGCTCAGCCTCCCCTTGCTCGAGCAGGGTTTGTCAGATACTCATGGTTCGAGAGTCAGTTCTGGACTCAGCGAGCCTTAGAGGAGGAGGCGCAGATGACCCTAGAGGAGGTAGATCAGTATGCGCGGGGCTTCATCATGTTTCTGCTTGGAGACGACCCTATTCGCCGACCGGGCGAACACCGTGCCTCTAGCCTGTTGAGCGCACTGGTGGATGTCAGGCGGATCCGCGACTACGACTGGGGTGGCGCAGGCTTGGCCACTTTGTATGGTTACATGAGTTCTTCTTCCCGCCTCAGCGGACAGCTTCTTGGCGGATACTGGCGAGCTTGGGAGGTACATCTTCTTCCCCGTTTTACATTTCTGTTTTCTGCTTTACATTTTCTGTATTCTGTATATTGCACGGTCTATCTCTCACTGACTATATACTACACACGCGGCACACACATATACTCTGCTTTACACTGACTGTATACTGTACACACTGCACAATATACTGCACAACACACGGCTCTGCCATTTCTGATTTATTCTACATTCTGCTTTATCTGATAATCATATTGATATCTGTTCTGCAGTTGTGGATCTATGCCTACTTTCCCAGGCTTGCCCCAGTACCCGATGTGGAGATCCCGCTCGACGTCCCCTTTTCTCATCGCTTTGATGTGCGGTGTGTGCGGAGACCCCGGGAGTCTTTTATTTTCTTCCGCCGCTACTTCGACACCATCACTGCCGCAGAGGTATATTCAACTTTAGAGTTTGCTTAAGCTTCGCATAACACTGTATTTTGATAACAGATAGATAACAAACTGCATTTGTACCTGCAGATCACCTGGCAGCCTTGGGCTCCATTGTCGGCCGTGGTGAGAGACCATTACGAGGGCGCAGAGGAGATTGCTCGCCTTCGGATTCTGTTGGAGGGCCCGGTCTGTCGGGCTTGGTACCTGGGGGAGCGCTTCTTGCGTCAGACCTTGGGTTTACCGGAGCAGATAGTTCCGGGTCCGCCTCCTACACATATGAGGCATACAGAGAGGTTTTCCCTCGCGCACCTGAGAGAGTACACCGCTGGCTGGGGCGCGGAGCGTCACAGAGGCGAGGGCGACTATGCCGAGTACGTCCGGACCTACATTATGCGACCCTTGAGCAGTGGTCGGCGAGCTGAGGGGGCGAGGCCAGCGGTGCCGGCAGCTGGAGCGGGAGCGTCGAGGAGGGCTCGAGTTCGCGGCAGGGGCGGAGTTCAGAGAGGGCGGGGGACCGGCTGGCCTGCTCTGCCCATTTCATTGACTTACAGAGGGCAGGGTGGGGCGACCTACCGGATCCCCTTTACCCCTCCCCCGGCTGATCACGAGTTGGTCGGTGTCCCCGACTTGCCTCCGGTATGTATTATTGCATTTCGCATCTTGCATTGGCATTTCGTTTCATTTTATTTGATATCCCGCAGAATACTGATGCATCTGATACTTTTGCAGGCGTCCTCCGAGTACACCCGGCAGTCATTGGAGATGAATGCCTCCATGATGGAGATGCTACAGCGGACTTTCGACCTCTTGGCCCTTTACAGTATCCCGGTATGTTCTTTCTGACCACAGTCTCAAACCATACATAAACTGATTCGCATAATCTGATGCACGACACAACACTGGATACCCAGCCCTCTCGGCACCTGATACACTGTACTCACACACTGCATTCTGCACTGATCCACTCCTTGCAGCATACATATACTGTACTCATACACTACATTCTGCACTGATACACCGCTCACATTGTTTACACACTGTACTCATACACTGCACGGCGTACTGATGCATTTGCCTTTTATGCTTTTCAGCCTCCTTTCCAGATCCCTCCAGTGGGTGGTGCTCCAGCTGGGCCCTCTATTCCTGCTCGAGGAGGGCGGGGAGAGACTGCACGTCCCCGTACCAGGGGAGGGCGTACTCATGTCGGGAGTAGCTCTTGGGCACCCATTCCTGATGACGAGGATGATGAGTCCGAGTCCGAGTCCGAGGCAGAGGCAGAGGCGGAGGCGGAGGCGGAGGCGGGATCATCTGAGGAGGAGACCGGAGACGGTTCAGGCTCGGACTCAGATGACAGTGTTGCTCCTGATGATGCTCCTGGACCTTCGTCCAGGAAGAGAGCGAGGACGGACTCCTAGGCTTGAGACCTCTTGATGTTGATACAGACTTTTGCTGTTTTTCTTCTTCTTTTCTGTACTTTCTTTTTGTTGGTAGTCAGGAGTACTTTGTACTGCTGCAGGCAGATTTTTGTTTCCAAAACTATGTACTTGAAAGGGTGATGAAATGAAACAAACTTTTTGTCTAAAAAAAAGGTGTTACATTTGTATATTCTCATGCATTGCATCGCATTACATTATGTTATGTTACATCTTAATGTAAATGAAATTGATCTGTTGTCTGAAAATTGAGCACTTGTACTGTAATAATCAGATAACCAAATGGCCCATAGCGACACAACCCAAGCAATACACTGCTTAATCTGAACGCACAGCCCATACTCTGTTGGGGATTAATCTGCATATAGCCCATAACACCGCATTCGGTTCATTCTGCACACAGCGAACACTGAACAAACGGCCCAATCTGACAAGACGGATTACGAAAGTTGAAACGGTTGAAGTTGAAGCACACTCAGATGCCCCGAATTTTCTCTTTTCTTCTTTTACTTCGCATAAAATGTAGAGAATGGCACAGCACTCTGAGCATAAACGATTTTAACTTTTGAAGGAGGGTTCTGCAACCGGGGTATCGAGCCTAAAACTGAACACAGCGGGAAAGACTCAAACAAAAGGTGAGCGACCTAGACACAACGAGGCACGCTCAGAAAAGACTCAAGACAAGAGTTGCGACAAAACCAAAACAAAAGGCACGACTCACGGACGCGTTCACAAGAATGAGAGACCTCAGATTACGAGGAGCCAGTTTCCCCGGGTTTTGTTCCCACCCTTTCTGATTTGTGATTCTCACGTCGCTCGGCCCTCAGGCTCAGTTTCTCTCTCAAAACCCGCTTGCTCACTTCTCTCTCGACTTACACCTCTCTATTCTTTATTCTCTCATTTTTCATCCCTCACCAGGGTGATTGATAGACGAATAGGAAGTTGTGGGTTCGTGCCCAACACCGTTAGCTCACGGCTATTTCTTCTGGCGGATAGAGTGCCCTTCTGGCAAGTATGTTAACGGCGGGGAAAAGACAGAAGACCTGACTCAACTGCGCCCCTAGTTCATCACTCTGACCATTTTTGTGTTTTTTTTTTTTTAAACGGTTTTGACCAAAAATGAGAGTCGGATTAACACACTTGTTCGATTTTTGATTTGAAAATCATGCAAGTCAGGCTATGGGCACTGAAAATTTTCCTTTTTGGGTTCCAAGAAAATGGTCCGGTTTTTGGAAAATGAAATAGTTTTCGAGAAAATAGTCAACTTCAGTAAAAATTTTCAAAAACTATTTTTGCAAACAATCAATGCTCGACGAGCACGGAACTTACCTTTGAGACGCGCAACCTCGGATCGGAGGCAATGGAAAATTGCCCCTTGCTCAAAAGGGGGTGCACGGCAACGGAAAGTTGCCCCTGGTTTGGATGGTAACTCGCGGCAACGGAAAGTTGCCCCTTGTCTGGATGGTGCCGCAGCATGCTGTAAACTGCTTTTATCAATGACGACTGAACTCCGAAGACGACGGTCTGAACCAATATATGGACACAGTCACTGTAAGAGCAATGGTGGCTGGACTTCAGGATGAAGTTGCCTACGTATCCCAAACATGGGAATCAAGCCTTACGTAGTTCACGGTTGTTACAACAACTGGATGTCGGATGCAGAGGAAGCAAGGACCATTACATGGACTGAGGCGCTATGAAAGCGTTGGGGGCTGGACTTCAAGATGAAGTTGCCTACGTATCCCAAACATGGGAATCAAGCCTTACGTAGTTCCGGTTAAGGTACACTCGGGTATTTTAACCTTCACTTTTTCAGGCTCTAACTTTTGCCAAGGTGCCCAGTGCGGGTTTTCGACCTTGCGAGCTTCTTTTCATTTCATTTTTTTCATTTCTTTTCTTTTTCATCTTTTTTTTTTTCAATTTTTCAATTTTTGCATTTTTTTTTTGATTTCTTTTTGAATTTTTTCTTTTGCTTCTTTTTTGGCTTCTTTTTTTGCTTTTTTTGGTTTTTCTTGCTCTAACTTTTGCCTGGGTCGCCCTTCCGGGTTTTCGGCCCAGCGAGCCTCTCAAAGGGTAAAAGTGTAGCAAGTCCATGCCAAATGGTTTTGATCCTGAAGTCATCTGATCCAGAGAATGCTGTTTGTGTTAATTTGCAGAAGAATCCATCACGGTTGCTTCACGAGCCTCTCCGGTGAGATCTAATCCTTCTGATCTGATTTTGGTGCCTCTTGTTCGAGGGCTGCTTCAAATCTGGCCACACGGGCCTCCTCTGGCAATTGGCTGTTTGAACGTTTTGAACGGCTTCCAGGTTCGAAACAGATATGTTGAATCTTGAGGCTGAGAGCGATCCTAGGCTGCACAATCTCAAGAGCAATTCCACACAAGTCTTCACAGGACCGCGCAAAACATTTTATTTTTGAAAGTTTTTAAGAAAGCGACAAATCGCTCGCGCAGAAGATAGTGTGAAACCAGTCTGGATCAAGCCAGGATCCTTCTCAGTACTCACGCTGACAGGCATGATTTCATTCATTAAAAGTTTAGTATGCCTATCTTTCTCTCAAATATGATCAAAGTTTCGCAAAACCCGAGGAATTGCTTCCTCTTCGTTTTTTTATCACCGCAGTGTTCGAAAAGGGTTTTTGAAAAGCTTAGGTCATTACA
This sequence comes from Camellia japonica, assembly GCA_030407325.1. Lineage (NCBI taxonomy): Eukaryota > Viridiplantae > Streptophyta > Magnoliopsida > Ericales > Theaceae > Camellia > Camellia japonica. The sequence continues at coordinate 164,889,636 of JAPPVO010000002.1, read as the reverse complement.
ATGATTTTCCGGGCACAAGAGAGCAAGTAGAGTGTACTGCCGTTTCGTTCAAATCCTCTGGCGCAACTAGCTCGAATAGCAAATAAGTACAAGAACATGATAGCCGCAGCTGTTGCATTCAAAACTTCCAACTGCAACTGGCTCCTCAACAGAGACAGACTCAAAAGGAAAACAGAAGGGGTAATTACAAAACGGTGTTCGAGGCGACAACCCCGGAATCACTTGACATTCTATACAAGGGGGCCGACTCGCTACAACAAGACAGACCTGTAAACCAAAAGGACTGACTCACGACAATGAGACAGACTCAAAACAAAGACTGACTCGATACCCAAGCCAGATTGTATAAAATTAGCATTCGCAGATGCTCAAAAAAATGCGTGCCAGACGCCACATCAAAAACACTAGGCACCGCTCACAAGTGGTCCAACCCTGATCACATACTCACAGTATCCGCATCCTCAAAATCCAATAGCTGGGTAGTAACGGACTTGGCTGAGGTGGGCGGGAGGATAACCTCGTTGTCAATCAAATCCTGCACCTCATGATGGAGGCGCAAGCAATTGTCAGTAGCATGGCCTGTCTGCTGGTGGTACGCACAGTACTGAGTAGGATCATGCGTAGCAGGGAGGTTTTTCGGGAGAGGCCGAGGCTCCAGGGGTTTAAGGTGTCCCCTCTCGGCAAGGATCTGAAGTGCCTTGGACAACGGCATGTAGAGAGCATGAAAGACTTTGCGCCCTCGGGGCAGGTACTTTGAAGTCTGAGCATTTTTGCTAGACGCACTAGCGAACGGGTCGGCAGGTGCCGCCTTGGGTCTCTGATCCTTCCCGGATGCAGGGTTGGGAGCAGAAGGAACTGTCCTGGCATGATGGGGTCTGTCCCGGTTCTCTGACTGACTTGAACTACCCTCAGGTGGGGTGGGGAAAGCATCCTCCATAGCTTTTGTCACAACTGCAGATACCTGTTGCTTGTTCATCCCCGCGGCTTTCAAAGCCTCGACTGCCCACAGCAGTTGTTCGATAGGATCGGCATCTTCCTTCACTTTGTCTTTACCTCTGGCCTCGCCCTGATCAAGGGTTTGGGTCGACGTTGACACGTCATTGTTATAGTTGGAGGCCATCTCTGGTTGGCTGAGTTCAATCACGATCCGTCCCAACAGCGGGGGCTCCTGGGGTACAAAGCCTCCGGCATATGGTGCGGCCGGTGGCGAAGCAGACATTCCATAGGCGAGATTCGCCACGGACCTCTGGAGATCACCTATCATCCCCATCAATTCAAATGGAGTAGGCTCGCGAGCCTGATATAGCTGAGGGGTCCAAACCGGATGTGCGGCAGGCGACCTGGGTGGATGCGGCATATCAATATTGGTCTCACTTTGCAGAGTGATCCCTTGATCCAACGCGGCTGTCATAACCACGATCTCTTCTGAATTCTGCGTCGTCATAGGTCTTGCCTCGGCAAGAGGGAAACACTGACTATTCTGGAACTTTCTTGAACTGAAAGGAAAAACAGCAGCATTTCAGCCCAAAACGGATCAAACACAGGTGCAGCCGAACAACTGTACTCTACATACTGATAACTGATCCCCGGAAATTACTGTCTCACAAAAAACTGATCAAATACCCGCAGATATAACGGTTCTCACAAATACTGAAACTGATGCCCTCAGGCCCGATACTCAAACTGCAAACTGATATGTGCGTTCCTGTAGAGATACACTCTAAAAGCACATAACAAATAAATGAGAGCCAATACACCCCTATGTTGGGGTAGGGTTTCCCTGTCCTATTTTGTTAGGAGCTAGGGTTTTACTACGCACGCAGTGGTTTCAAACAACCTAACATCGAGTAAGCAACCTGTCCTAGTTTGGAATGGTCACTATGGATTCCGAATATGCACTAGGTTGAATGGTCGAAAAGGGTGCCCCGGTAAAACCGGGGTTTGTGTACCCATACTGGCAGAGCCCGCAATCGGTTAGCCTTATGGCATGCTTTGACAAAGTCATGCCTCCGGCAAACCGCTCAGGAATAGCAGATGGCCAACACGGTGTCCTAGGCGCACCAATGCACATGCAATGCAAAGAGACACATAAATGAAATCAAAACAGGATATCACGAGTTCGAGTCAAGCTCTCTAAATCCCCAACGGAGTCGCCAGAAACTGTAGACGCGCCCTTGGGCTTCGCTCTACAGTTCGGACTCCCTTTTGTTGTCACGGTTCTTAATCTTGAACCAAAGAGTCCAAATCCGGCAAATCGTTTTGGAAAACAGATTTTTGAAAAGAAGTGCCAAACATGGACTGCTTTGCCAGAACAGAAGTAGAGTCGCCACCTAAATATTTTTTAATGGGGAAATTTAGGAAACCCTGACTCGAGGTGCCAAGGCCACGTGTCCGTCATCACCAAAGTTGCCTCGGCTCGGGAGCTTGGGTACGATTGGGGAAGGTCAGCTATGAGCACCCCCTCTCGCCCGGTCCGAAGACCGGCCTCTACTAATCGTGGTATCCGTTTTGAAAACGTTATGTGTTCTTATCCCAGTTATTAGCCTAGAATTACTATGTTATGCGTACGGCAAACAAGTATAGACCAAATCGCCTAAATTGGAACAAAGCATTTCATGTTTGTTTTGAAAACGTTTGCTACTCACAAGTAGGCTAAAATGCGGATTTTGCCACTCTCAAGTGGGCTTAAAACTCACAAGCTTTCAATGCATTATTCCAATTTAAGTAATTTGACCTCCATCCACAGGCATTCAGCAGCCAGTTATATCACATAAGCAACTAGCCTCATGGTAATCATGCTATGTATGGCAACACTCACACGCGTGCAAGGATGCTAAAGCATAAAAAGCTTACCTAGTACTCCAAGCCAAAACAGAAACTAGTTAGTAATCATATGCATGATCCTAGTTTATGTTAAATGGCTAATGCAACGCATGCAAAGATGCAATCTAGACATGCTCGGCTATCCTAAACATGGCATGTGAAATGTTTCAGATAACACGCATTCAATTTGGAATTGAAGTACAATGCAGTTAGCGTGATGTACCGAGCCCGGTGCATGTAAACAACTGTATGGATGCAAACATGCTGTCATGCTGTTATGCTAATTTAAATATGCCCTAGTCTACCATCATAAGCAAGTAAATAAAAGGGAAGAAAGACGTGGGGGTTGGAAGACATGCACACACACGCACCCACACATATTACAGATTTGCCCTCGCCCGGAGGGACCAAAAGAATAATACAAATTAATTAACTACGAGCTAATTAAATATTACAGATTACCTAATTAATTTACAAATTAACTAAGCTAAGGAAAGCAGTAAAGTCCTCGGGAAGCGGGTCCGATGCAATGCATGTTCGGTCTTGCTCGGAAGCGCACTGCCATGCATACACTGCCTCTGTTTTCCCTGCTCTGCTCCTCTGAGGACTGCCAAAGTCTCTGAATTGCTTCCCTGGACACTGGGGAATACCACCGGCTGAGTAGAATTACCACCGGTTGCTAGATATGGCCATCGGCACAAGATGTATCCATCGGCTACCAATGGATGGCCGGTCGCACTATATGTTGCCAGTCGAACCAAAAGAACCTCGCAACAGCAACAGCAGACAGAGACAGAACTTGCATGGCAATGTAATTCAAGCAATATATGCACCAAACAAGCCCCTTATCATGTTAAGGACTCAAAGGAGGATGTACCTCGATTCTCGGACCACCAATCACGCATTTCCATGCGTGATGGCCCAAAGAATCAAGTGTGCAACTTCGATTTCAAATGTAATGCAATGCACACAAACAATCAAAGGCCCAATCCCTATCACTAAATCAAGGACAAGACATGCATGCAAGATGCAATGCAACCTAGGCATACAAGCTAAGGATGCAACATGGCAATACAAGACACTTATGCAAGCATGCAAGCAAACATGCAAAGTAAGCATGCAAACCAAATAGAGGGTGGACTTAAACATGAATTCGGCAGCTCTAATTAGGCGCAAAACAGTAGCCATAATGCTCAAATATGAGGGCTAAACACACACACACATGCACATGTTATGGTCCAACACTTAAGCATCAAAAGGGGTCACTCTCAAGCACACTTAAAAGAGGCATAACATGGATAATTAGCATGCAACACAAGCTCAGAAAATCATGTTAGAATATGGTGCCAAACCAACTCAAATAAAGCAAACATTAGCATGCAAATGGTCCAAGTATCAAGGCAAGCTAAAGGGGTATTGGACCACACTTAGCAAGACCAACATGGCATGCATTAAACAACTAAAAACAGATTTTTAGCATGTTAAAACAAGGCCAAAAGACTACTTAGATGGCATCTAAGTGGTTCAAATATGAAGGCATGCGCAAATACACTTTCAAGGAGCATACAACACAAGCTCATAAGGCATCAAAGAGGTGTTTAAGGCAAGCATACAAGCATGTTAGAGGGACTGAAATAGCATGAAAAATGATCCCAACCCACTAAGTCCATGCAAGAATGGCATGCTACACACTTACATACTTAAGGCCAACAAGCCAAAATACAAAGGGGCCACATAATGCATGTCAAGATTGACCCAAACAACTATGGACAGACCTTAAACATGGTGAAATAAGCACAAAAGCTTCACAAGACCAAGCCTAAAACATGCTAGAATAAGGGCTTACAACCTAAGGCATATTAAGGCATAAACATGGCATTACAAGGTAGGTATGCTAAGCATGCATGGTGTACCAAAACCAACACACAATAATGTTATATCATGGCAATATAAGCATGAAATACAGCCATGGCATGATAAACACTTAAGCATGATGCTCCCTCAAGAGGCCAAAATTAGTCCTTTTCAAGGACAACAAGGAGAGGGGGTGGCCCTCTCCTTCTTGAGACTTCAAGGCACCATCCTCACCACTGAAATCCCTCAAGATTTCAGTGGTGAGGAGGCCCAAGCACCAAAGTCTCGGAGCTCACCAAAAATGGCACAAAATGGGGCCTCTCAAGGCCTAAGGGTGGTTAAACACCTCCAAACCACAAAACACTCTAAACAAACAATTTAGAGGGCCCAAAAATAGAACTTTTTTGTATTATACACTAAGCACAAAAATAGTTCTAAGATAGGCTAACAAGCTATGCAAAAATGGGGATAAAAGGGACTAGTGTCTCACCCTTGTAGACCTCTTCACAAAAGATGATCTTGTTGCCTCCTTGAGCTTCAATCCAGCCAAGAACAGCAAGAACAAGCCTCAGGTCCCTCAAGAACCAAGAGAAGGTGAAAGACTAGTGTTTGTGTAATAGTAAGGACAACTACACCTAGAACACACAAGAGAGATATAGAGATAGGTTATGTATGGAACTCAAACCCTAAAACCAGAGCTTCTCCCACACTTTTTAACCAAAATTTCTAACCCAAAAGCCAAGAGAAGAGCCCTCCTCTTATAGGCAAACAATCTTGTAAAGCTTGTTCAATAAGCTTACAAGAGGAGCATCGCTCCATACACGTGTATGGAGGGGAACTAAATGCCACACAGCTGTCCTAAAATATCTGCAAAAGTAGATGAACAGTAGTCGGAGCTCAAAATTGCCATTTTGACAAAATTGATGGCCGGTCGGCCAAAAAGAGTGCCGGTCGGCCAAATATATGGCCGATGGGCACAAACAGCAGCAGGTGGCCTCAAGCCACGGCCGGTGATGTGTGGGGAGACCTCACAAGGCATCCCCTGCCCTTCCAAGGCAAAACACAAGTGTTTGGTGCAAAACCAGACACAAAACGGTCGAGTTCGGAGATTCTGAGGCAAGGCACGTAGCCGAGACCTCCGGGAACTCCAAACGAACACAAACATGGATAATCACCGGGTGTTCAAACGGTGACGTCCAAGTCTTGAGGACGGTCAAAAATGGGGTGTCTACAAACGTACACCAACATGAGTGGACCTCAGCCACACTCACATCAATAGCCATAAGATGAAAATGAAACTATCAAAATGCGTGCACACATACGCGCAAACCGAGGACCGAACCTAAGGCATAGTATGCAACTCTAACAAGGCATCGCAAGGCATGAAATATGGCATACAGACATGCAAATTCCAGCACTGAAACATGATGCAAAATGGTCCCAAATCATGGATATATGGCACCCGATGCATGAGACGAGCCCCGAAACTCAAAACTAGGCACATGTATTGACTTATAGCTATACAAAGCATGCATTATTTGACCATGAAGCACAAAGACAGAGCCAAGGCAGTCCCAAAACATGAACATTTCTAGTTCAAAACATGACCAAAAGATGCTAGCATGATGGACTAAAATAGCATGCAACTTTGACTAGCAAACATGGTTTACATGGCATGTATGTAAAGCATGTGAGATCTCATCAAACCAAAAAAAATCAGTGAACAAAACATATGAAAATATGCCCAAATAATCACTGAAATGCAGCCAACATGTGCAAAAATGATGAGCTCCTTTAGAGGGCCATGCAAGGAGTTATTAAGCACATACAAGATAGACATTTAACATGATGAGACCACCTATGGAAATGGAATATGATAGCCCTAAAACTCACAAAATAGGCCCTAAAATCAGTCTCAGAAGCATGCAAAGAAAGGCCTCTTTGAAAGGCCAAAAATGCTAGTAAAGAGAATGAGGGGTGAGAGGGTCACCCCTCCATGATTTTGGAGCTCAAAGACACATCAAGGCCACTGAAAATCCACTGGATTTCAGTGGCTAAGAGACCAAACTATGGTCAATGCAAGTGCTCTAATGCATAGCCCTAATCATGAAAATGAAGCATGCATATGGGAAGATGACCCCAAAAAGAAATGGGACCTTAACCAAACTCAAAGAGGATGCCAAAACAAGACTTTTTCCAGTTTATATCAAGCCTCTAAAATATTCACAAGTAGGGCTAAAACAAGACACAAAAATAATCCTAAAAGAGAGATAGAGGGCAAGGGGCAACAGATGGCCTCAAAAAGCATAGATCCCTTCAACAAAGTTGAAGAGGGGCTCAAAATAAGACCCTTTATAGTTTGGCTCGAAGCCCATAAATGCTCACAAATAAGGCTAATATATTATGCAAGATAAGCCCTCAAAGAGAGATAAAGCACAAAGGGGGAGTAGAAGACATCAAACAGGAAAAAGTTCTTCATCAAACATGAATATAAGCTCAAAATAAGACTATTTTCAGTTTAGGTCGAAGCCCAGAAATGCTTGCAAATAAGGCTAATCAATCATGCAAAATAGGGCAAGAAAAGGGGAAATAGGGACTCACCCTTGAAGAGCAGATTTCCAGCAGCTTTTTGTCCAAGATTCTAAACTTTCAACCTCTACAAATGGTCTCCAAGTTGCTGGAATGGAGTGTGGAGGTGGTAGGCTATGAGTTGGTGTGTAAATGGTGCAAGGTCAAGAGTGTTTTGAAGCTTGGATGAGGGAGATATAGGGTTGTATGTATAATGCTCCAGCTGGTTTTTCTAACCCTTAGAAATGAAGTAGGGTGCTGGTTACATAGAGGGAGAGGAGCCAAAGAAAAGGGGGGAAAAACCAATTCAAATCTCCCCCCAAAAGGACAGACCCTCGGGTAAGGGGTCTGGTGCAAAACAGCTGGCATAACTGGAATGCACCAGGAGGGACAAAAATGGCCGGCCAGGTGCAAAAGGGCCAAGTGGCCGGCCGGCCACCTCCCCTGGTCGGCCGACCAGGGGTCAAAGGGGTCAACAAGAATTGCTGGCCAGCCACCCCAAAAAGGTGGCCTCCCAGATGAATGCAACACAGCTGTATGGTCAAAACCTAGAAAATGTGAATCAGGAGAGAGAAAAACCAGCTTTTTAGAGGGGTTCAAAAGGGCTAAGGACAATTACTGGCCGGCCTACCCATATTGGTGGCCTCCAAGGTGTGTACAACACAATGATGTGGTGGAAAGTCAGAAAAAGTGGCCCGGGAGTGGGAAAAACCAGCTTTCTAGTGAAGAAAACGGGCGATGAAGAGCGATGAAGAAATAAAACTGGTTTTTCAGAACAATTGCTAGCCTCCCACCTTCCTACAACCTTTCTAACATGAAATAAGGTCCTCGCCAAAAATGGACCAAGACGGATGCAAAACGAAGGTTCGGGGGCCAAAACGCGCAGTTCGGGGCCCCGAAAACAGGCTGTTAGGCACCGGAAGTGGCGTATGATCACGAAGGTGATCTCTCGGGCCACAGTGTCCCTCAAAATGGAGGAAACAAGGTGTGTGCCAAAAATCAGAGCAAACGGAGGTAGTTAAGCGGTCCCGAACCGAGGCACACGGCCGACGGCTCCGAAAACCAGAAACCGGGCTCCAAACGGGGAAAAATGGCCTACGACCACGAAACGTAGCCTACGGTCACTGAGAGATGGTCTACAAGACCTCTCCCTCCCTTCGGGAAGAGAAAACAGAAGAAAACAGGACTTGGTTTGCAAACGAGGCAAAGCACAAAAGAGCCCCGAAGTCCAGAGGCAAGGCTCGCAATCGTGACTTCGCAATCTTCAGAACGAGCACAATATGCAAATCACCAAGCGCTCAATCAGTGACGTCTGAGTCTTATGGTCGGTCAAAAATGGGGTGTCTACAGTTGTCCCTCTTTGACAGAACTCGAAAGTCATAAGTGACGGGAGTGAATGTCAAAACCCAGAGACGACCCATTTTTGACAAGGCGAAGACTTAGACAAACATACTAGATAACAGAGAAATGTGCCCGCAGGCATGCCCGCAGGGGGGGGCAAATGCAAAGCGATATGCACAAAGCCGGATGTAACTCAATGATCATGCGAAGCAGCAAGCTGTAATGAAACAAATATTCACAATAGACGCAACAATTTTAAGCAAGAATGCAAAGCAATACTACATTTCATGCAGTTGAAGAATGCGGAGAATCATTGAATTCTTGCACGTCTCATACGGAGGGGATATAATACTTGTGCGGCTCGTCTGGTCGTACCAGCCTCAATGAAACCGTACATACAATATCGTGCCTGCAAAAAGAAGAAAACTCAACAAGCACAACATGGTTAGCAACATATGTTCAGCGTGATATCGAATGCAGGCAGGCAAACGCGGTGTTAATGGGTGAGTGCATCGCAATGCGAGAAGCAACGCGTGTGATAACGCAAGTTAAGCACAGGGGTATGACAATACTAGTGAAACGTGCAGAACAGTGCAAGTGGTGTGCATGGGAATGCAAGTAATGTGCATAACAATGCAGGATAAGTGTAAACTCGAATACACATTTTGAAACGAAACAACGAGCAAAGCAATGCAAGTTTCGACGAAGGTGGCTCAATCGCGACCTTCGGTTTACCTCCGGAGGGGGTCACAACATATTCAAAAAGGATACACCTTGCTTTTGACGAGTAACGATGAGATACGCATCAAAAGTTGGAGTTGAAGTTCCCGCGGGGGGATTTTGCCACGAAAAGTACACTTTCCTTGTACTTTCTCGGGTGCCGGAGACTCCAATCATCACCAAAATTTGCAGGGGCCTTGGAGACCACCTTGGGAATGTTGCCGGCCATGTTTGGTCCAAGGGGGAGGCTGCCGGCCGGGTTTGAGGGAGAGGGGTGGCCGGCCTACCAGAAAAGGTGGCCGGCCGGCCACCTAGCCCAAATCCGGGGCAGTTTGGTCTTTTTGCTCTCATTTCTTTAAATCCACTCGGCCAAACACCTTTTCCTCACAACTCTAACTCCGAAATCAGCCCCTCTACCTTCCTAGAGCATTTCCCTCTCTGATCTGCGCTCCATACGCGTTTTCCAACGCCCCACGCAAGGTTGTTTCGCGAAATCTTTCAGTTTTCAACACTTTGAACCGATTAAATTTTGATTTCGGTGCTTCTTTCTTCATTTCCGTCACTTGAGGTGAGTTTGTCTCAATATTTGGAAGATTTTCTCGGGAGTTGACTTTTGTTGACTTTTTCATTTCCCGAGAGTTGACTTTTGTTGACTTTTTCCAATTTTGGCTCATTTTGCTCATCTTTGCTCCTTTTTGCAGATTTTCGAGATGACAGGTTATTTTCCCCAAGGTGGAGGTTCTCCAGGCGTCGGAGGTGAGCCGGACATCATGTCTTTACCTCCGAAGGTTCGGCCATTCATTCCCGAGAGGTACGACCCTCCGACTCACGTTCTCGCTCAGGCAGTTTTCTACCACTTTACTGATTTCGACGACCGAGCGCCGGTAGATCTTTTATTGCGGGAGCCGGAGTCCCACCTCTCCCATCAGGCACAGGAGGTATGTTCCTCGCTTTCATATTTCCTGCGATGTAATCTGCATTTTCCATGCATTCCATGCTATGTTTGAGAGTTGAACACGCAGCCCAAACACTTGAATTCTGAACACACGACTCATTGTCGAGGTGAACACACAGCACACACTGATTGAGAGTTGAACACGCAGCCCAAACACTTAAATTCCGAACACACGGCTCATTGTTGAGGTGAACACACATCACACACTGATTGAGAGTTGAACACGCAGCCCAAACACTTGAATTCTGAACACACGGCCCATTGTTGAGGTGAACACACAGCACACACTGATTGAGAGTTGAACACGCAGCCCGAACACTTGAATTCTGAACATACGGCCCATTGTTGAGGTGAACACACAGCACACACTGATTGAGAGTTGAACACGCAGCCCAAACACTTGAATTCTGAACACACGGCCCATTGTTGAGGTGAACACACAACACACACCACACACTGATTGAGAGTTGAACACGCAGCCCAAACACTTGAATTCTGAACACACGACCCATTATTGAGGTGAACACACAGCACACACTTTGTAGAAGGTTGAACACGCAGCCCAAACACTTGATGTCGAACACACAGCTCATCGTTGAGGTGAACTCACAGCACACACTTTGTAGAAGGTTGAATACGCAGCCCAAACACTTGAATTCTGAACACACGGCCCATTGTTGAGGTGAACACACAACGCACACTTTGTAGAAGGTTGAACACGCAGCCCAGATTCTGTATCTGATTTGATTTTGCACACAACTTATACATTTCATTTGCATGTAGCTTATTCATTTCATTTGTACGCAGCTTGTATATTTCATTCTGAAACTGAATACATGTGTTCATCCTGAATGCAGGTGACTTCTCGTGCTGCGCGAGGATATGGCTCCATTGTGTCGAGAGAGTGGTATGCGGAGCTTCCGGAGGCTGTCCGGGATTTGGTTGACTTGGCAGGGTTTGGACCCTTCTGCACTGGGATATCTCGCTGTCCTGCTAGTAGGACGCTGATGGGTGCCTTGGTAGAGAGATGGTGGGACACCACCAACTCCTTTCATTTCTGTACGACCGGGGACATGACCATGACCCCGTTTGACTTCGCCGTACTAACGGGCCTTGATGTGGGAGGCTGGGCCATCCCATATGACGAGGACATGGGCCAGTGGGAGGCCGCCTGGATCTACTTATTGGGAGCTCGCCCACCAGTTGACAGATCTTCGGGCAGAGTCCGATATACCTGGTTTTCTTCCCATTTCAGGAGGGCGGAGATGGAGCCTGAGACTCCTGAGGAGGTGGCACAGTACACCCGCGGATTTCTGATGTTCCTTTTCGGGACCACTCTGTTCGCCGATAGGGGGAACACTGTCGGGCTCTATCTGTTGAGTGCTCTAGTGGACCTATCGCAGGTCAGCTGATATGATTGGGGTGGCGCCAGCCTGGCTACTCTCTATTGCTATATGAGCGCGACCTCCCGCGGACGGGGGAACATGGTTGGCGGCTATTGGAGGGCCTGGGAGGTACTTTCTGCCCTCTTGATTTACATTTCTGCTTCTCATTATTTGTATATTGCACACACAGCGCACTTTACACTCTGTACCTTGCACTTCGCTCTCAGCATTTTGTATTTACATTCTGCACTCGACATGCTGTATTCTGATGGCTACTGCTTTGTTTTCCACAGCTATGGATCTACGCGTACTTCCCGACGTTAGCCCCGGAGCTTGAGGTGGAGGTGCCCCTCACGACCCCTTACTCACTTGTATTCGAGGGCCAGTACCGGCCGAGACCTCGGGAGTCTTTCCTCTACCTACGGCAGTACTTTGATACAGTGCGGTCGTCAGAGGTATTTCAGAACTCTCAGTTCTTCATGTTTTCATATCTTTGATTTATCTTGCACATTCACAATTTCTGACCAGCTTATGCATCGGTTCCGCAGATCTCATGGCAGCCCTGGGCGCCTTTAGGTAGAGACCTCCGATTTCAGTTTGCCGGAGCATGGGGTGCCTCTCGGTATAGGATCCTGTTCGAGGGGCCAGTTGGTAGGGCTTGGTTTTTGGGGGATCACTTCTTGCGTCAGATATGGGGCTACCCTGATCAGGACATTCCTTCAGCACCTCCAGACGATATGCGGACCGCTGATAGGCTCCCTCCCCAGGATGTCGTCAGTGCTATGCAAGGTACTGACGCATTACTACATTTGGAGCAGGGGGAGTACGCGACCTACCGTCACACATACTTGATGCCTCCATTGACGGGAGTCCGTACTCCGACGAGGAGGTCTGCTGGTATGCCCTCATCGAGCCGGGCCCGAGCCAGAGACATTCCTTCGACCAGCAGGGCTGGCACATCCAGAGGTGGGGCTAGACTGGTTCCCCCGATCCCCCCGACTTATCATCATCCTGGATGGCCAGATATGCCGACTGAGTTGACGGGATGGCAATATGGGACTTCCTACCCGATTCCGATAGAGCCTCCTATGCCTGACCACCGATATGTCAGTGACCCTGACTCACCACTAGTACGTTCCACTGTTTTCCATTTATCACACAGCTATTTTGGTATTCGTTTATTCATTGATGACTTGAGCTCGTATCTGCAGCCACCCAAGGAGTACATGGACGAGGTGCTCGGGATGGTAGCTTCACTTGAGGGCATGGTCCTGCGGAGAGAGGCGCAGTTGTCCATCATGGCTGTCCAAGTACCCTTTAGTTTTCTTGCATTTATCATACTTCTGATGACATGCTGATCTTGAACATTTTATTGCATTGATAGGCTGCTTGTGTTGAGCACATCTGACACACACCACATTTACGTATTGTACCTGTATGCGTCCATTTCATGTAGCTTCTTGTATCTGCATCTGATATACATATTTGAGCTGATATGCATCCAGATGCTGATGCATCCAGTGCACTCTTCATTCTTAGTCACTGCTTCGGTATCTTAGCCACAGGCCGGGCCATCCTGGCCTTCCCGAGGAGTTGGGCCATCTAGGCCTTCTCAAGGAGCTGGGAGAGGGGAGTCATCTCGCGGACGGGGCGGACGCAGGGCACACGTCGTAGAGGAGGAGTCCAGCGAGGAGGTGGAGGCTGCAGATCCCCAGTCAGAGACATCTGCTGACAGAGAGGGTGGCCCTGACCCCGGTTCCGGTAGTGGAGTTGAGGCCGAGGAGGATCCCGAGGATGACAGCTTCGACTCAGATGGTGCTGGTGGTGCAGAGACTGTTCCGCAGAAAAGGACGAAGAGGGCCTCTTATTCCTGCTCTTGAGAGCATTGATACAGCTGTTCCCTACTTTATTTACTTTTTTACTAGTAGTTGTAGCACATTGTACATTATTAGGCAGTTTATTTTCTGTAAAACTTGTACCCTTGTTGTAAAGGAAGCATGATGGAATGAAACAACTTTTTGAAAAAATATTATATTTTATGTTCTTACGTCGCATCGCATCTTTTTGCACGAAAATGAGATTGAATGGAAATGTGCATGGTTGTGGGGATGTGGTTTGGAAATACTCTTCAAATCCTGGAGGACGCCAATGATCCTCAGCTAGTCACCTGCAAAGATACAAATACTCCGGTCGGGGGTGCCGGAATTAGCACTCCGACGGGCAAGTCAGTTCTTCTACTCAAGAAAGCTTGTTCACTAAGTTTTTAGAAGTGATTCTTACATACCTTTTCTAGTCCATTGCCATTATATTTATACTCGTTTCTTCCGATCCTCGGGGCCAGGGCCTACTTTTTCAATCATTACCTTTTCCACTATTCGGCTTATTTATCCTATTCGGCCCCTTGTCCTAGCAGGATGTCTGCCGTCTAGCGTCTAGCTTTCTGAATATACCTCCTTTATCTTTGCCAACTATTCGGCTACCACAATTGCCTCCGAACTCCCTGTTGACGGCAGTCAATCGGCGTGTTTGGTTCAGAATTTGAGAAGTTTAGCGTCAGGCGGCTTCGCGTTCCCCAATATATGTCAGGAGGCGCGCGCCTTTTTGCTCATCATTACGCTTTCCCGCTCTTTCATATGTATCTCAGCATTTATTGAGATTTGAAACTTTGGTCCTTTCGAATTCACATTTCGTCGATTTTCTGAGACTTTTGGATCACCAGTGCATATACCTCCGTGACTCGCGTTTTCTGCAACTTCTTCCGTCTTCCCTTGTTTCATCTGCTCTTCGTAAGTTTCCTTATCCCTTCTTTGTAATCCCATTTTCTGTTTGCTATTTTAGCTTCGGCGAATATTTAGTTCTTTGCTAAGATGGCCAAACATTTAAAAGACCTCCTTTCTGAGGATCGTATCTCCGGTTTCCGCAACATTTTTCTATTCTTGACAACGTCCATTTATCCTTGTAACGGACATTGCTCTCGCATGGAGAGGGAAGATCAGAACACGATCGTATTCCCTCTTTTATCCATTGCGGAGGGCGGGGTTCGTTTCCCCTACACCCACTCCTTAGGGCCGTTCTCCGCTATTGGGGTTTGATTCCTTCTCAACCTAATGTAAATTTCTTTTGAATCATCATGGGGGTTGTAGAGTTGAATCGACGCCTTAGGATTAGCCTTGGGATTCCGGCCATTCGGCATTGTTACGCCTTAGCCAAATCCTCCGGTTGGCTGGGGCGATATTTTCTCAGGGCCAAAGATACTGACCATCACTTGTGACTATGCTTGCCAGTTTGGTAAACGGGTTGACGACGTGATGGTCAACGTCCGTGGTAATTGGGAGTTCGCTAAGGGGAGGATCGCCTGGACCTTATTCCCAGACATAAGGGCGACCCAAGTTGCCACGCAATATCTTATTTGTTGGTTTGTCTCTTATTCGGCTCTTTTCCCTAAATCGCTTTTTATCCTCCGCAGGTAATAGGTTGAAGAAAATTCTGACTTCGGTTGACGACGTGGTTCTTGGGGAAATCAAGACTGCACTCACATATTTCGGCGTCCAAACGTACAACAGCAAGGGAGAGCCGCCCACATTCTCCTTCGGTACGAACCCACTTACACTACTTTCTCGGCTGCAGATAACATTCCAATTCTAGTCGGCGATCAACAGCTCTCGGCCCTTATCTTCCCCAGCTTCAAAAACCTTAGGCAGATCGGTCTCGTAGCTTCTGATTCGGGGGAAGGCGCCGAGCCGGTTGTAGAGGTGATTGCCGATCCGGATAGGGAGTCTACTGAGGGGGTAGTAGAAGGCAACAAGGTTGTACGCTCGGCAATCGAGGCCACCGAGCCATCCGCCTCAGGACGAACAGATTTCTCTTCCGGGGATATTTTTGCGAATTTGGGGGATCTACCGGCGATTTCTTGAGGGTATGGCGAAGGAAAGCCTAACGCAGATGGCACGTAAAAGAAATGCCGAGCGGATGGCTGCCGAAAGAAGGCTGAATGCGCCGCATCAGATCCCAGCTTGATCAAGTCGTTCGTACCCGTTTCTGAGGGGACGGTTGAGGTTGCTGCGTCCGATACGGGAAAAGAGGGTGGAGAACAGGCCGATGGGGAACGGCTGACTCCGGAGCAAGGCCAAAAGCGTGTGCCGAGGGGGAAGTGAGTTCAGAAGCTGGCCCTGGTAGCAAACGGCCTCGGCTTGAAGAACCGGACGTGGTCGCTCCGTTCGTTATTCAGCCAAAGATCAGGGACATGCCGATTTTATCCGACGCTTCGGCCATCGAGGATCCAGCCGTGGTTCTGAGCCTGGCGGCTTCGATTTCTCTGCCAGCTGACAACGAAGCTTTTGGTGCCGTGCCTGATATTATGGCCGTTGCCCTAACTGCTCAATCGGCACTCCTGGTAGGTCACCTTCATTTCGCTCTTGTTTGTTAAAGGCGTCTAATCATATCGAATTGTTTTGCAGACGATCGGAAGGATCGCCGACTTGGGTCGCCGCCTGCGTGATGCTCTCAGGAGAATTGACCATTTGCAAACAGAGGTGCAGGGTCAGAAAAGTAGGGCCGAGTTCGAAATTATGAGAGCTGAAATGGAGAGCGCGCGAGCCGAAGCGGAGAAAGAGAGGGTTCGCGTCGCTGAACAGCTTCGTGTTGATGCTAAGGGTAAGGCAAACGCGAGCGAGGAATCGCTCAAACTTTCCAGGGAAGCATTTGCTGAGGCGGAAGCTCAGTTAGAGGAGCTTAAGGCGGCCCGCGAGAAAGCCGAATCAGAGGCCTTTGAGGTAGGGAGAGGCGCCGCTTTGACGGAATATGTTGAAGAAGTGTCCAAATTTGAAAATCGCGGGTTCAAACATGGGTGGCTCAAAGCCCTTGCTGCTGTTGGGGTTACATTGGATTTGCCAATTCCTTATGAGCAGGTGGATGTTGAGCCACTTGAATCCGATACCGACGAATGATCTGGGAGCCGTTTACTGAGCAGACGTCTTTTTGTTTTTGTTTTTGTTTATTTATTTATTTTTTTTATTTTTATTTTTTTCTTTTGGATAGGGCTTTGTTGGTTCAGGGTAGTTTTCATATATAAATTGGTTAGCATCTGCGTGCAATTTATTAATGAAAATTTCCTTGTAATTTTTGCTACCACCACACATTTTGTATGAAAAAGTTCTGTGGCTTAATTTTAATGAAAGAATTCTGTGTTTGTCAATGCATTTGGTAAAATGGAATTGCATTCACTGTGGGGAAACCCATGATTCGTGAATCTGCCCTTGCCCCAGGGGGTTCATAAAAAGAATTCTAACTCTGAATCGACTGTGAACCGGCTGGGGTACTTGGTCCGAAAAGAATTAACTGAGTCAACTCGTGAGCCGGATGATTTTACTGTGGCATGAATGATTTTATCTAGAACTCTTAACAAGCCGCACTAGAATATCGTTTGTCCAAACTTTGGTTTTTGTCCTTACTTGAATCTGAAGTTGCTAACCACTGAAGGTAGAGAGGAAAAGATTGGTCAATATCTGGGTTCTGCAGATTCAATACATATCCCATCAAAATCACCATTTGCAATTTCACTGCCTACTGATCTTGAACCCTTAGATTGATGAATCTGCCCTTGCCCCAGGGGGTTCATGATAAGAACTCTCGCTCTCGTGAGCCGGCTGGGGTAGTCTGGCCGAACAGATTGATGAATCTGCTCTTGCCCGAATCAACTTGCGAGCCGGCTGGGTACTTGAGCCGAATAGAACCACTGAAGGTAGAGAGGAACAGATTGGTCAATATCTGGGTTTCTGCAGATTCAATACATATCCCATCAAAATCACCATTTGCAATTTCACTGCTTACTGATCTTGGACCCTTAGATTGATGAATCTGCCCTTGCCCCAGGGGGTTCATGATAAGGACTCTGGCTCTCGTGAGCCGGCTGGGGTAGTCTGGCCGAACAGATTGATGAATCTGCTCTTGCCCGAATCAACTTGCGAGCCGGCTGGGTACTTGAGCCGAATAGAACCACTGAAGGTAGAGGAACAGATTGTCCTGCCGTCAACTTAGTCGGCGTCAGGCGATTGGGTTTCGCGATTAATGAACTCGCCTCGATCGCGCTGCCTCTTCGAGCGTTAAATGATCAAAGGTACAACTTTTAAGAGTCTGGTAGGTATCTGATTCAGGCTTCTGAGAGAAAATCTATTGTGCGAATGTCGAACAAACTCTTCTTTAACAGCAAAGGGGAAGCCAAGACATTGGCTGAGCTTGGCGGTAATTGAATCGAAGTGAATATCGTGGTGGCCCTTGCGTGCTGGGAGTAAGAGTTCTATGGGTCGAGAGAGGCGTCAATCTCCTCGACGTTCGTAGTAGTCGCCCAGATGGGATAGGCAGTCCCAGGGGAGATCGCCATACGCCCAAGTCGAAAGGAGATCAGACGCGAATCCGTGCCCGTTAAGTTTTGCAGTATTTGTGAAGAATAAGCCATGACGGAAGCGGACTCGGTCGTTCGAGATCCGGATGTGGCGGTCGAGTTTGCTCGACAAATATTTCCTCCGGAAGTTCAGCAGTCAATGGTTGGTCGTCAAGACTACGAAGTGTTTCGCGAGGGCATTCATGGGGCGGTGAAAGGGCTCTATACGGCTTATGAAGTCGGCATGCGATTGCGCGCCGCCCGCCGAGAAATGGAGAAAAAGGAAGAGCATATCCACAGTTTGGAGGCTCGCGTGGGGCGGCCGAACGTGAGTTAAGAAAGATCAAAGCGGCTCAAGTACAACCAGCAGGGCAGGTGAATCCAATCGTGGAAGAGAGGGTTACCAGTCGGCTTATAAGCGCTGCCATTGCCGATCGTGAAACGGCGAGCATGTTCGCATTGGAGTCCGCCAAGGGAGGCTTATGAGAAAGGTTTTCACGAAGGGCGCTTGGTTGGAATCCAAAAGACCAAGGAGAAGCTTGCCGAAGAGGTTTGCTGATGTGAAAATCGTGGGTTCAAGCATGGTTGGATCAAGGCATCTCAAGTCGCCGAATCTCTTCGCTTGTCAGGCATCGATTCGGCGTCACCTCTCTACCACAGTAAGGACTTTCCGTTTTCTGCTTTCGAGGTTGAGAAGAGTGAGGATGAGGGCGACGCCGTATGACTTTAATTATTGTAAAGTTCGAACGCTGGTCGCGTTCGCAATTATGTAATTTCTTGATTTTTTGAATAAAAGACGCTTTATTGAAAATGTCAAATTGTCTCCCGGATTCGGCGTGTGCGTGTTTAATTTGATTGTATAAATGTTTGGATAGACGTAAATCAATCGGACTCAGCATGTTAAATTGATGCGCCGATTCGTTGTGCGTGATCGGCCTATATGTAATGGCCGTTCACTTTTGAAGAAAGCCATTGCGGCGTGTTGTTTGAAATTTGAAGAAGCCGTGAGCAGGGGTCAGATGTCTAGCCGATTGGGCTAGGTAGTTTTTGCCCTTACGCAGCCTATGCGCGCGCGTTTTAGCCAACCGTTGGGTTAACTAGGTCATGGAGAATGTTGACCGACGCCTGTCTCGTGGGGTTTAGTGTTGATAAAATCACTTCGGGATTTGGGCCTCGAGATCGCGGCCATCTCTGAGAATAAAAGCGGTAGGCGCCTTATGCAATCAGACATGTTTGGCTTACCAGCATCTATTGTGTGGGATGATCAAGAGTTCTCACCATCAGATGTGATGGTAGTTGCAAGAGCTTACATTCCAGGCGAACTTGGCGCTCAGATGGTTTGCGGCGGAGGATTCTCCGGTGCGGGAGGTGGACCGCTGAAAGGAGAAACTGGAAACACGTCAGCCTCCAAGTCGTTGAAGCAGATCGCCCCGAAAGGAGACACAACGACCGCTGCCCTAACCTTCCTTGTCTTGGATCTTGGCCTTGACATTGTCGATGGTGTCGGAGGCCCGGCGACATGCCGATTCGGGCGCGGTTAGATCGATGCGTTTTGAGCCGCGATGGCTGTTCAAATGACAAGAGTTGGGTCGATGGGTCGATTTGTCTTACAAGTTGGAGATAGATATTGTAATGTTCGAACGCGGGTTGCGGCTATGTAACAACTTTTTAATCAAATAAAAAGTGTTTTCATATAGTTGAGTCTTACTCTGAAAATCTTTTGTTAGTTATGCCAGATAAATGTTCCTGATCCAACTTTTAATGATTAAGCACGTCATTTCGTATGGTCTAATAGTTTGCCATCTGAAAGTTTGCTACCGGAACTTTTGTGTAGCTTAAATATTTTAGCTTAAACATTTTTCCTGTATTCAGGGAGCGGCCTTTGCCTTAGGCAGGATGCAAGTTAATCCGGAATGGGTCGTACTCGTGGGCCGGCTAAGGCACGCCTTGTCCGGCGAACCGTATTAGTGATTCCGGCTTAACTAGTTGATTAAAATGGGCTCCAGATCCGGAGACTTATTTTGGCCAATCGTGATATCCACGAAGGGCGCTCCGAGTCCGGAGACTTAATCGGCCCTAAGGTGTCATGCACCAAAGGGGGCTCCGAATCCGGAGACTTAATCGGCCCTAAGGTGTCATGCACCAAAGGGCGCTCCGAATCCGGAGGCTTAATCGGCCCTAAGGTGTCATGCACCGAAGGGGGCTCCGAATCCGGAGACTTAATCGGCCCTAAGGTGTCATGCACCAAAGGGGGCTCCGAATCCGGAGACTTAATTTGGCCAATCGTGACATCCACGAAGGGCGCTCCGAATCCGGAGGCTTAATCGGCCCTAAGGTGTCATGCACCAAAGGGGGCTCCGAATCCGGAGGCTTAATCGGCCCTAAGGTGTCATGCACCGAAGGGGGCTCCGAATCCGGAGACTTACTCGGCCCTAAGGTGTCATGCACCAAAGGAGGCTCCGAATCCGGAGACTTAATCGGCCCTAAGGTGTCATGCACCAAAGGGGGCTCTGAATCCGGAGACTTGATTTGGCCAATCGTGACATCCACGAAGGGCGCTCCGAATCCGGAGGCTTAATCGGCCCTAAGGTGTCATGCACCAAAGGGGGCTCCGAATCCGGAGACTTAATCGGCCCTAAGGTGTCATGCACCAAAGGGCGCTCCAAATTCGGAGGCTTAATCGGCCCTAAGGTGTCATGCACCGAAGGGGGCTCCGAATCCGGAGCTTAATCGGCCCTAAGGTGTCATGCACAAAGGGGGCTCCGAATCCGGAGACTTGATTTGGCCAATCGTGACATCCACGAAGGGCGCGCCGAATCCGGAGGCTTATCGGCCCCTAAGGTGTCATGCACCAAGGGGGCTCCGAATCCGGAGAGTTAATCGGCCCTAAGGTGTCAGGCACCAAAGGGCGCTCCGAATCCGGAGGCTTAATCGGCCCTAAGGTGTCATGCACCGAAGGGGGCTCCGAATCCGAAGACTAATCGGCCCTAAGGTGTCATGCACCAAAGGGCGCTCCGAATCCGGAGGCTTAATCGCCCTAAGGTGTCATGCACCAAAGGGGGCTCCGAATCCGGAGACTTAATCGGCCCTAAGGTGTCATGCACCAAAGGGGGCTCCGAATCCGGAGATTGATTTGGCCAATCGTGACATCCACGAAGGGCGCTCCGAATCCGGGGGCTTAATCGGCCCTAAGGTGTCATGCACCAAAGGGGGCTCTGAATCCGGAGACTTAATCGGCCCTAAGGTGTCATGCACCAAAGGGCGCTCCGAATCCGGAGGCTTAATCGGCCCTAAGGTGTCATGCACCGAAGGGGGCTCCGAATCCGGAGACTTAATCGGCCCTAAGGTGTCATGCACCAAAGGGGTCTCCGAATCCGGAGACTTAATTTGGCCAATCGTGACATCCACGAAGGGCGCTCCGAATCCGGAGGCTTAATCGGCCCTAAGGTGTCATGCACCAAAGGGGGCTCCAAATTCGGAGGCTTAATCGGCCCTAAGGTGTCATGCACCGAAGGGGGATCCGAATCCGGAGACTTAATCGGCCCTAAGGTGTCATGCACTGAAGGGGGCTCCGAATCCGGAGACTTAATCGGCCCTAAGTTTCATGACCAAAGGGGGCTCTGATCCGGAGACTTGATTTGGCCAATCGTGACATCACGAAGGGCGCTCCGAATCCGGAGGCTTAATCGGCCCTAAGGTGTCATGCACCAAAGGGGGCTCCGAATCTGGAGACTTAATCGGCCCTAAGGTGTCATGCACAAAGGGCGCTCCGAATCCGGAGGCTTAATCGGCCCTAAGGTGTCATGCACCGAAGGGGGCTCCGAATCCGGAGACTTAATTGGCCTTAAGGTGTCATGCACCAAAGGGCGCTCCGAATCCGGAGGCTTAATCGGCCCTAAGGTGTCATGTACCGAAGGGGGCTCCGAATCCGAGACTTAATCGCCCTAAGGTGTCATGCCACCAAAGGCGCTCCGAATCCGGAGGCTTAATCGGCCCTAAGGTGTCATGCACAAAGGGGGCTCCGAATCAAGAGACTTAATTTGGCCAATCGTGACATCCACGAAGGGCGCTCCGAATCCGGAGGCTTAATCGGCCCTAAGGTGTCATGCACCAAAGGGGGCTCCGAATCCAGAGACTTAATCGGCCCTAAGGTGTCATGCACCAAAGGGCGCTCCGAATCCGGAGCTTAATCGTCCCTAAGGTGTCATGCACCGAAGGGGGCTCCGAACCGGAGACTTAACGGCCCTAAGGTGTCATGCACCAAAGGGCGCTCCGAATCCGGAGGCTTAATCGGCCCTAAGGTGTCATACACCAAAGGGGGCTCCGAATCCAGAGACTAATCGGCCCTAAGGTGTCATGCACCAAAGGGGGCTCCGAATTCCGAACTTAATCGGCCCTAAGGTGTCATGCACCAAAGGGCGCTCCGAATTCGGAGGCTTAATCGTCCCTAAGGTGTCATGCACCGAAGGGGGCTCCGAATCCGGAGACTTAATCGGCCCTAAGGTGTCATGCACCAAAGGGCGCTCCGAATCCGGAGGCTTAATCGGCCCTAAGGTGTCATGCACCAAAGGGGGCTCCGAATCCAGAGACTTAATCGGCCCTAAGGTGTCATGCACCAAAGGGGGCTCCGAATCCGGAGACTTGATTTGGCCAATCGTGACATCCACGAAGGGCGCTCCGAATCCGGAGGTTAATCGGCCCTAAGGTGTCATGCACCAAAGGGGGCTCCAAATCGGAGGCTTAATCGGCCCTAAGGTGTCATGCACCGAAGGGGGCTCCGAATCGGAGACTTAATTCGGCCCTAAGGTGTCATGCACCGAAGGGGGCTCCAAATCCGGAGACTTAATCGGCCCTAAGGTTTCATGCACCAAAGGGGGCTCCGAATCCGGAGACTTGATTTGGCCAATCGTGACATCCACGAAGGGCGCTCCGAATCCGGAGGCTTAATCGGCCCTAAGGTGTCATGCACCAAAGGGGGCTCCGAATCCGGAGACTTAATCGGCCCTAAGGTGTCATGCACCAAAGGGCGCTCCGAATCCGGAGGCTTAATCGGCCGTAAGGTGTAATGCACCGAAGGGGGCTCCGAATCCGGAGACTTAATCGGCCTAAGGTGTCATGCACCAAAGGGCGCTCCGAATCCGGAGGCTTAATCGGCCCTAAGGTTTCATGCACCGAAGGGGGCTCCGAATCCGGAGACTTAATGTCGGCCCTAAGGTGTCATGCACCAAAGGGCGCTCCGAATCCGGAGGCTTAATCGGCCCTAAGGTGTCATGCACAAGGGGGCTTCGAATCCAGAGACTTAATTTGGCCAATCGTGACATCCACGAAGGGCGCTCCGAATCCGGAGTCTTAATCGGCCCTAAGGTGTCATGCACCAAAGGGGCTCCGAATCCGGAGACTTAATCGGCCTAAGGTGTCATGCCACCAAAGGCGCTCCGAATCCGGAGGCTTAATCGACCCTAAGGTGTCATGCACCGAAGGGGGCTCCGAATCCGGAGACTTAATCGGCCCTAAGGTGTCATGCACCAAAGGGCGCTCCGAATCCGGAGGCTTAATCGGCCCTAAGGTGTCATGCACCAAAGGGGGCTCCGAATCCAGAGACTTAATCGGCCCTAAGGTGTCATGCACCAAAGGGGGCTCCGAATCCGGAGACTTGATTTGGCCAATCGTGACATCCACGAAGGGCGCTCCGAATCCGGAGGCTTAATCGGCCCTAAGGTGTCATGCACCAAAGGGGGCTCCGAATCCGGAGACTTAATTTGGCCAATCGTGACATCCACGAAGGGCGCTCCGAATCCGGAGGCTTATTCGGGCCTAAGAGGCTTGAAGGAAAGAAAATCGATTTTAATTAAAACGTGGTATCAGTACAAGCATCAGATCCCACAAGTCGTGTCCGAAAATGGATCTTCATAAAGTCCACGTCCGCGCGGATTGCGGTGAGCCACGGATCTCCTCAATGCCACGGTCTGTTGGGAAGCGCATAAGCTGATGGTAGGTGCTTGGGACAGCCTTCATGATATGCAACCAGGGGCGCCCCATGATGGCATTATATGGCGACGGAAGCTTAACAACCAGGAATTCCACGTCAACCGTTTTTGAGCCCGCTCGACCAGGTAGCACGACCTTTCCCAACGGGTACTCTGGATTCGTGTTGAAGCCGAACAGTGGCTGAGACGACGGTAATAGGTCCGACTCGTTGAGGCCGAGTTCAACAAAAGTTCTGTAGTACAAGATTTCCGAAGTGCTTCCTGGGTCTATGAGAATGCGTTCAACGCTGAACTGATGTACGCGTAATTTGACGACCAAAGGATCGACGTGGCTGGCCACTGTTCCGACGAGGTCGGAGTCATCGAACTTAATTGTCGGAGTTTCTCTGGGCCTGCCGGTTGACACGTTATGTTTTTGCGGAATTGGGTGCGACTGGATTGTATGCACGGTCGGGGATGTCGGCAGAGCGTAGATTATGTGGATCACACCAAGTGGAGGTGAATCCTGTCTCAAGGCTAATGCTTTGGTCGGCCCTCCCTTGCTCACGTATTGTTGCAGTCGACCATCTTGCACCAGTTCCTCCAGATGATCCTTTAGCGCATAACAGCTCTCGGTTTCGTGGCCGTGATCTTTATGGTATTCGCATCGTCTGTCCCTCCTCCGTGTGTCGGGGGGCCCCACCATCTTCGACGGCCTCTTGAAGAATAGAAGGTGCTGGACTTTGGTCATTATTGCCGCGATCGGCTCTGTCAACTCCGTATACTTCTTGTCGGTTCGCCTTGAGCGTCTGCTGTCGACTTGTAGTTGTTCGTTCGTTCGGTGGGAGCACTAATCGCTTGATCGGCGGGAGTCCCGCCTTTTATCTCGCTTGGTTCGTTGCGGGGCTCAGGGCTCGGTGGTGGCACGGAGCTTATTGGTCGAGCAATTTCGGGGAGGGCCGTTTTGCTGGAGATTTGTCTGGCTTTTATCCTCAGGCATCATCTTCGACTTTACAATATTCTTCAACTTTCTTCATCAATGCCCAAACTGTCTTGGGGGGCTTCTGGTCAGGGAACTGAGCAGAGCACTATCAGGATGTAAACCCATTTTGAAGGCGGTGATGGCCATGGAGTCGTTGCAAGCGTCGTCAACGAGGTTGAAGCACTCCCAATATCGTGCCGAGTACGCTCTGAGCGTCTCTCCCGACTGGATCTGCATAGCCCAGAGAGAGTCGGCCTGTTTCGGTTGTACCTCGTTGGTGATGAACCTGGCCCTGAAGGATTTCTACAGTTGTCGGAAGCTTTTAATCGAAGCTGGCTCCAACTTGTAATACCACCTGACGGCTAGTGGACCTAGGCTGCTAAGCAATATCCGGCACATGAGGGCTTCATTGTCTGCGTGCAGTGTCATGGCCTGTTTGTAATGACGGATATGATCAGTGGGATCTGATTTTCTGTCGTAAAGAGTGAACGACGGAGCTTTGAATTTCTTGGGCAGGGACGCCCTTGCGATCCGTCGAACGAAAGGATCGTGCTGGTCTTCCTCGTTTGAGCTGATTCTCCTGCGCTTGTTCCTTGTTCGCAGATCCTCTTCGGAGGAGCTGGAGGTTTCGGATCGTCCCCTTGCGTCCAGCTCCGTGGATGATGAGTTGGAGTTGGTATCGGTATTTTTTGGTCGGGCCCGAGGTCTTTGCCCGTCTGCCTTAGGAGGTCGCTCTGGTTCCTGGCGCATGGCCTCTCTAGATTTTGCTACCTCCAGGGCCAAATCTTGACGGAGTCGTTCGTTCTCAGCGATCATGTTCTCGAGCCTTTGTTCGTTCTGCTTCGCTTGTTCTATGATAGCCTGCATTGTTTCTTGTGCTGAAGTTGTTGGCGAATCGAAGTTCAAGACGCGTCGTGCTGCGATGGTTTCTTTTCCGAGCATATTAGCCGGAGTGAGGTCGTCTACCTGTGTTATCTCGTCGGTGGCTATCGGAGGATCTTCGGTCACGCCTTCCATGGATGTATTTGAGTATTTCCACAGACGGCGCCAATTGTGGGGATGTGGTTTGGAAATACTCTTCAAATCCTGGAGGACGCCAATGATCCTCAGCTAGTCACCTGCAAAGATACAAATACTCCGGTCGGGGGTGCCGGAATTAGCACTCCGACGGGCAAGTCAGTTCTTCTACTCAAGAAAGCTTGTTCACTAAGTTTTTAGAAGTGATTCTTACATACCTTTTCTAGTCCATTGCCATTATATTTATACTCGTTTCTTCCGATCCTCGGGGCCAAGGCCTACTTTTTCAATCATTACCTTTTCCACTATTCGGCCTATTTATCCTATTCGGCCCCTTGTCCTAGCGGGATGTCTGCCGTCTAGCGTCTAGCTTCTGAAATATACCTCCTTTATCTTTGCCAACTATTCGGCTACCACAATGGTGTATTTGCCAAGTCAGGTAGTGAACCGACGCAACAAACTAAACAACCTAACTTACTAAGAAATAAAAAAACCTTAGCAAGTTTACAACTCGATAAGCAAAACACAACAAAGTTGACAACTCGATAAGTAAGGCACAACAAAATTGTTTAAACAAAAAGTAACAACTCAATGCACAAAACTCGACAGCTCGACAAAACTTAACAACTCGATAAACAAGACATCTCAACCCACAAAACAACAACTCGATAAGCAAAGCAACAACTCGATAAGCAAGACTTAACAACAACTCTATAAACAAAATGCATTTTGGACGATCGGGGTGACGGAACGCATCCGAAACTGAGGGAAATGGAGGCCTTCGACACTCCCGATGCATGCAAATGCTGGGAACTTCCTTCTAGAGGGTAGAACAGGACCAAAGACACACTTTACAGCATGGCCAACCACCTTTGGGAGCTGGCCGACCAGTTTTTTGCATTGGAGGGGAGAGGGGTGGCCGGCCTACCAAAAAAGGTGGCCGGCCGGCCACCTAGCTTGGCAGCCACCAATTTTTTGACACGTGTCCTCCCGAATAGTGCCTTATTCTCTTTAAAAATCCTAGCTCCGTGGTTGATTCATTTCATCTCAGTTTTGCACCAAAATGGAGGTGTTTCTCGTCGAAAATCTCACAGCTTGGATCGCCTCTCTAGATGGCTCGGAAAAGTTGAACTTCCGAGGCTTCGGCTTGAATGCACTATTCACGCTAAGCCGTACTCCGTTGCACTTTCCCTTCCTTCATGTCGCGGCGAGGTTTTGGAACCCGGTAACGCATGTGTTTAGCTTCGGCGGGCAAGAGGTATGTCCAACTTTCAAAGATTTTCAAGTTTTGATGGAATCTGAACGCTATGAAGAAATTTTTGCCTCAGTTTCGCTTCGGCCACGCCCAAGCTTTAGGGCGGATGTGTGGGCTCACCATGCATGACGCTCGTCTCTGATCTGCAACGGGGAACTGGACATCATCCTCGGCTTGATTCATCGCTTTTCTGATGCTGGTGACCGCGGCAACCATTATTGGCAAGGTTTTCGGCAACATGCACTTTGCTTGTGCATGCTATCTCACTTTTTGCTTGCCCCAGGCTTTAGTGGATCTAGCATTCGTCTGATTGAAGTTGCTCAAGGCTTGAAGGAAGGAAAGAGCTGCATCGCTATGACATTGGCCGAGACACTGATGGGGTTGGACGCTTTCTATCGCCAGGAGACGACCAGATTTGCGAGGAGTCCACTGCTGCTGCAGGTAACGTTTCCCACCCGATCTCACATATGTATTGCTCACATCACTCGGCCCTCAGGCTCATTGTTTTCTCACAAAACCCTTTTCTTACTTTTCTCTCATCGTACATCTCTCTATTCTTTATTCTATTCTCTTTCATCCCCCTCCCCAGGTATGGTTGATGGATAAATTGCAGGTTGTGGACTCTTGCCCAGCCTACTCAGCTCGCGGCTACTTCTTTCGACAACGCCTAGTCGATGCCCTTGATGAGGGATGGTGGTTCGACTGGATGTGCAATTTGTCTGCAGATCGCATTGCTTGGCGTTGTCCTTGGCTCAATCTCCCAGCAATGAGCTATAGTATGTCCCGGCAGACCGGGATCCAGCTGATTGGTCTGACCCACTGTGTGTTCTACTTTCCGTTCCGATTCCAGCGCCAATTCGGTCATGATCAGACTTGCCCGCCAGAGGGGATAGAGTATCCTGCCACATTTCCGGTTCGAGGCGCACAGCTTGCCCGGTATGCCACAGCATGGAGGATTAGAGAGCTCCTGGCCCCCGCTCCCACTTTCAGTTGCACTTTGTCTGACGAGTGCTTGGATTGGCTCACAGATTGGGCCCAGCTTGGCATCAGAGGCTTCGACCAGCTCTAGGAGGGGGCGCAGGGACACTTGACTTATCTATGCCCTGGATTTATTGCTTTACCAGTACTTTCAAGTTTTCTTTATGGATGTAATAAAAAGCAACTTCAATTTGTATGCAAGAGCAGGAGAACTCTGTTTTGAAATCAATGAAATTGAAGGTTGGGGGTACTGAAAATTTTCTGCTTTGGTCCAAAAATGGTCTTAGTTGTAAAAAGATTAATTTGAACAAAGTCAACCTTTATTAAAACTTTTCAAAACCATTTTCGATATGGATCAGAAACTGGACATGCCTGAGATCTATCACTGAGATGCACAACCCTGGACCCCTGCAACTGGAAAGTTGCCCCTAGTCTGACTAGCACCGTGGCACTGCACAGCAACGAAAAGTTGCCCCTAGTCTGAAAAGCACTGCACCGGAGATCACGATGAATGCTGATAGACAAAGATGGCTGAGATGATCAAATGGACAAAGTTGATCGGGGAAAAGTTTATGGCTGAACTTCAGGATGAAGTTGCCAACGTATCCCAAAGATGGGAATCAAGCCTTACGTAGTTTAGGCTCGGGTTCACTCATGTATTTTCACTCTCCTTTTACGCTCTAACTTTTGCCAAGGCCGCCCTTTGCGGGTTTTCAACCTTACGAGCTCAGTTGTTATAATTTCAAAATTTTTTGTGCTCTGAGTTTTGCCTAGGTCGGCTTTTCGGGTTTTTGGCCTAGCGAGCCTCTCAAGGGTAATATTTCTTCAACTTGTCCATATTGATCGGTTGTGAGAACTCTAGGCCATCTAGATCCATCAGAACCACAGCTCCACCAGACCAGATAGACTTAATGATGTAGGGACCAGTCCAATTGGGTCTGAACTTGCCCCTTGGGTCGTGGATGGGAGCTCGGTTGTCCTTGAGCACCAAATCTCCTTCCTTTAGATTCCTGGACTTAACTTTCTTTTAAAAGCCCGGAAAATTCTGCGCTGATAACCTTGAACATGGTACAGTGCTTTCAGTTTTCTCTCATCAAAGAGCATGAGTTCCTCAAACCTGCTCTGCTGCCAATCTGCTTCGGTTATCTGACACTCAGCTAGTACTCGCAATGACGGAACCTCAATCTCTCCATCCCATAAACCAATGAATACGGAGTCGCCCCAGTAGAAGTTCTGATTGAAGTTCGGTAGCCCCACATAGCAAATGGCAGCTTATCTAGCCAGTCCCGGTAGGTTTCCACCATCTTCTGCAATATGTGTTTGATATTCTTGTTGGCGGCCTCAACCGCTCCATTGGTTTGCGGCCGATAGGTAGATGACTTATGAAAAGCCACGTTGTATTTTTCCAACAAGTCAATCACTTCCTTCTTGAAGTGGGAACCGTTATCTGAAATTATCTCGTTTGGGACCCCGTAGCGACAGATGATGTTGTTTCTGATGAACTTCGCAACATGTGAAGCCTTCAACACCGCATAGGATTGGGCCTCAACCCACTTCGTGAAGTAATCTATCACGACCAAGATGAACTCATGCCCATTTGACCCCTTCGGAGTGACAGCCCCAATCACATCAATTCCCCAGACTGAAAATGGCCATGGCGAAGTCATATTGTACAGCTTTGACGGCGGAATGTTCATGCGAGTTGCATGAATTTGACATTTGTGGCATCGTCGAACAAAACCGATACAGTCCTCCTCCATGGTGGACCAGTAGTAACCCTGTCTGAGGATCTTCCGTGCTAGCATTACTCCGTTCATATGCGCACCGCATTCCCCTCCATGGATGGCCTCCATTAGGCGCTTCGATTCTTCGGCATCGACACACAGCTTATGCATTCCCAGATGACCTCTCTTATACAGCTTACCCCCACAGATGATGAACTGAACGGCCATTCTTCTGATTGCCCTTTTATCCTTGGCATTTACCCCTGGCGGGTATGCTTCCTTTCTCCAAGAAATTCCAAATGTCGTAATACCAGGGGTTTTCGTCCTGAACCTCATCTATAGCAGCAATCGACTCGTAGGCTGGCGCAAATTCTAGTCAATGATGACTGGACGCATCCGGACTCCGAACGGGATGTCTATCATGGAAGATAGAGTTGCTAAAGAATCTGCGAACCTGTTGTTCTCTCTTAGTAGATGAGCAAAGTTTAGCTTCTCAAACCGAGGAATTAACAAGTCCAAGGTCTGGTGTACATCATCATCTTTTTCTTCTTTGACTTTCCAGTCTCCTTTTGCTTGAGACACAACAAGGTTCGAGTCCCCGATGACGTCCAACCGTCTTGCCCCTAGTTCCAGGGCTGCTTCTAGACCGGCAATGCATGCCTCATATTCTGCTTCGTTGTTCGAGACTTTGAACCGGAGTTTGAAGGCTAGAGGGATACGGGAATTGTCGGGTGCTATCAGCAACACTCCTATCCCATACCCGTACTGATTTGACGCTCCGTCAAAGTACATCGTCCAAGTTTCATCGTCGATGTGCAAGAATGGCTTCATCTGGGAATAAGTACTCGACTGCTTCACCCCTTCCACTGGATGATCGGCTAAGAATTCTGCCACTGCTCTTCCCTTGACTGACTTGCGTGTCACATATTTCAGATCGAATTCAGAGAGCAACAGCAACCAACGAGCTAGCCTACCCGTAAGTGCTGGTTTCTCGAAAAGATATTTGATGGGATCGAGTCGTGAAACCAACATTACGGAGTGAGCTAACAGGTAGTGCCGCAGCTTCCTGGTAGCCCATACCAAAGCTAAGCAAGCCTTCTCCAACGGTGTGTAGCGAGTCTCATACTCTAGCATCTTCTTGCTCAGATAGTAGATGGCTCTCTCCACTTTGTCCTCTGATTCTTGCGCGAGCATACAGCCCATTGTAGTCTCAGTCACTGAAAGGTACAATATCAACGGTTTCCCCGGCTCTGGTGTGACAACACGGGCGTTTCTGTAAGTATTTCTTGATCTGTTCAAAAGCAGCTTGGCATCGGCCGTCCCATTGGAATTTCTTGCCTTTCTTCAGGAGACCAAAAAGTGGTTCACAAGTCAAGGTTAATTTTGAGATAAACCGTCTTATGAATTGCACTTTACCCAGAAAGCCTCGCACCTCCTTTTCAGTCCTTGGTGGTGGCATTTCTAAGATGGCCTTGATTTTGGAAGGGTCGACTTCGATACCTCTCTGTGTAATCAGAAACCCCAGCATTTTTCCCGCTGTAACACCGAACGTACACTTCTGAGGATTCAGCCGCAACCGAAATTCTCTGATCCTTTGGAAGAACTTTGCAAGGCGGTGTAGTGGCCCTCTCTTTCTTTGGACTTGACAATCATGTCGTCCACATACACCTCAACCTCTTTGTGGATCATGTCGTGCAATATTGTGGTCGCGGCCCGTTGATAAGTAGCTCCAGCATTCTTCACCCAAACGGCATCACTCTGTAGCAGTATGTCCCCCACGGGGTGGTGAATGCAGTCTTTTCCCGGTCTTCAGGTGCCATCACTATCTTGATTGTAGCCTGAGAAGCCATCCATAACGAAAGCAAAGCATGCCCTACTGTGAAGTCCACTAACTCATCAATATGCGGCAAAGGAAAGTCGTCCTTCGGACTGGCTCTGTTCAAATCCCTGAAATCCACGCATACTCGGATCCTGCCATCCTTCTTCGGCACTGGAACGATGTTGGCCAACCAAGTCGGGTATTCGGATACCAGCAGGAAGCCTGCGTCAATTTGCTTGGTGACCTCTTCCTTAATCTTGAGGGCCCAGTCCGGTGGATCCTCCTGAGTTTCTTTTGACGGGTCGGGCCTCGGGGTCAAGAGGATCCGGTGCTGTACAATCTCAGGATCGATTCCAGGCATGTCTTCGTAGGACCACGCGAAAACATCTTTGAAATCTTTAATAAAGCGACTAAGCGCTCGCGTTCCTCCGAAGACAACGTGGACCCGATCTGGACCAGCCGCGGGTCCTCCTCAATACCAACATTTACAGTAGTGATTTCATCCATTAAAGGTTTAACAAATCTTTCCTGCTTTGTTCAATTAAGCGTTGCAAAACCGGAGGAATTTCTCCTCGTCGTTTTCATCAAAATTTTGAAAGTCTGAGTTAATGCAATAAATCAAGGGCACAGAAAAGTACTCAGAAACCACAGCTACTTGATTCTCATTAAGCACATCCAAATCGTCCGATTCCTCGGTTACAACAGACTCAAAGAGAAAGAAAAAGACGACCTGGACAAGACTGTGGCATCCGGTTCATCTCCAGGATTACCAGACTCAGACTCAGTCGAGCTGGAACCTGATTCCGACTCACAAGACTCGTGGAATCAGATTCCGGCTCACTACCTGACCCGGTGCTGCTGGACAAAAACCCTTCTTCATATTGCCAAGTGAGAGAGGTGCGATAGATGCATCCAAAATAGTTGCTGGTAGGCCCAGCAGCCATTTCATTCCCAATCATGGAAACCGAGAAGTTATCCCCCAAGCACTTCTGGTCGATCGGAGGATCTGAAAGTAGACAAGCCAATGCTACCCCCATTTCAATTTCAGCGCCCTCGGAATCCACTCCTACACTGCTCAACCTCAGCTGATGGGTCTGTCTGCTCTTCGCAACGTCATCCCCGGATAATTGTAGGTCAAAGAAATCTCGAAACCTGGCAACCGCTTCTCTCTGCGTTCAGCCACGGCTCTGGGAAGCCACAAAACGGAAAGTCCTCCCCCTCCCGGACGAAGCGTCCGTTTAGGGTACCCTGAATGGCTGGTGCATTAGTCAAAAGGCTTCCCCGCCTTCTTCGCTCTGGCTCTCCCAGCCATTTCCTTTCCCTTCCTTATCCAATCCTCTTTGGTGGCAGATAACCCAAGCCAAAGGTATGGGGTTGTGTGGCACTTCGGCCAATGCTGCGACGCCCTTCCGGCCGCTCTTTCCCAATCCCATCCCGGGGATGTGTTGAAGCTTGTTCATGAGGTATACAGATTGAGCACTAACATACACTCCCTCATTAACAGCCATGATGTTCTGCACAACCCGAGCCTCAGCTAAGGTAAAACCTAACATAAACAACATCCTCCATGCCGTGCTCAATTTCTAGGCTGGTGTAGATACCTCCGGGTGGAGGATGGATCGATGAATTCCTGAAAACAATGGCTACTCCCTTTCCATAGGGTATTTCACCATCTGATCAGTAAGTGGACGAGACTGCCTTCACCTGGTGCACCACGGCCGCCCCAAACAGGTTGAAAGTTGCAGGAACCTCTAAGACATGGAAATCTATTTCATGCTGTCCCGGCCCAACTTTGGTCTGGATCTTACTGTCCCCATGACTTCTCGGCTCGTGTGTCATATGCCCGAATTACACTGGGCTGTCGTATAAAGTCCGCGGTCTTCAAACCGATTGCATATGCTGTCCTTGCCGGGCACACGTTGATGGCGGATCCTGGTATCAACAAGAACCACCGGTATCCATTTATTTCTACACTCCACAGAGATGTAGAGTGGCTTATTGTGGTTCGCACCCTCAGGTGGCAGTTCTTTGTCAGAAAAAGTCAACATCGGGGTAGCTCCTCCCGGAAAGACTAATCCACCAGTTGCTCCGGCGTGGTTTCTATCGAGAGTTTAGCCTTGTCCATGGCAGATAGGACAGCCTGTCTGTGTACTCGTGATGCCATAAGCAGTCCCCAGATGGAGATGTCTGCTTGTATCTTTTTAACTGTTGAGCACAGCCTTTTCTTCAAGTTGTTCTCTTCTTTCTGTTCTCAACTTCCTTATCTTTCCCAGATGCCTCTGGCTGGTCTAGGTGCGGGGGCTTGAAATACCGCCCGCTTCTTGTCATGTGATCAAACTCATCGAGATACCAGGTGTCGTCTGGTTGATTGCCCCCAATCCTCGTCTGTGTGGTAAGACATAAATCATCGTCCTCCACCACATCCCGTGAGCAGCCAACAGACATCTGTCTGGCTCCGGCGTGATTGATCCGTATACCTTCAGCCCACATGCTCGCAGCATCTCCTGTCCTTGTGTCCACAGCATTTTCAGCCCCCTCATGGGATTTGGCTTTCCCGGTTCTCTCAGAATCCCAAAACTTTTCTTGTTCCACCTGCGTGGGCGCAATTTGTTGTTCAGCTTTCCCTGCATTCTGAGCGAAATTCTTCGTACCGGCGCTTTTCGGCAATGTACTCCGACTTCCGGCCCTTCCAGCCACAACTGATACCCTTGCCCCTGCCGGGCCCTGTTCTGGTTGGAGCTCTTCCACCACATCCGGTTGATCATCCAGCCATCCAGTGGCCTCTGCCGATTCCTCATAATTGAACCAGTTGACTGCCGCGCCCCCTGATTCTTGGACATCGAAAAACTGTAGGTTGGCAAAGTCCTCTTCTATAGCCGTCAAATCATCCGTTCCCTGCCCAAATCTATCCCCTGGATCACACACAGTTCTGCTCTCTCTGGCAATTCTACACTTGGCTCAGACTGGCCCGCTGACAGGATGTAATCACTCGGATCATAGGCTTCCCCAGCAAAATTTCCAAACTGTTCAAAACCCTGACTCAACAGTTCATCCTCCTCTGCAAATCTCCCTGCACCGTCTTCAACAGCCGCCATCATTGGCTCAGGTTGGGTTGTGGAGATGTCCAGCATGCACAAAAAGTCAGTGCAGTCAGGAAGAAGCACCTCCGGCTTAGGTAGATGGGACGGGTGATATAGATGCTAGGATCGTTAAGACACGACTCCAGTCTGGATAAAGTTGATTCTTTTGGGAGGTGGAGCTTGGTTGTTGGTAGGGAGCGGGTTGTTGTGACATTAGGTCTTTCTGGTGCAAAATCACCTGTTTGTCGATGAGATCTTGAATCTCGTGACACAATCTGAAACATTGGTCGGTGTCATGACCGTGTTGTTGGTGATATGCGCAATATTTGGCTGGGTTGTGAGTGGGGGGGGGGGAGTGGATTTGGCAACGGCCTGGTTCCAGGGGTTTTTAGATGCCCTTTCTGATTAAGACCCTAGAGCCTTGGATAGGGGCATGTACAGGGGTGAAGGTTCTTTGGCCTCTGGGTTGGTATTTGGTTCTGTGTACTGCTTCCGGATGCACTGGAGAAGGGTGGGCTGCCGATGGGCCTTGGAGGGGAGGGGGATGGTGGCGACCATGCTTACCTCCGATGTTCTTGCAGTTGCGGCGCACTCGGGCCTGCATTGTTGTTGCGGTTAAAGTTCTCCGGGGTTGCTCCCTGTCTTGGTCAATCAGACCTTGTTTCATTGCATCTTCAATTTGTACCCCATCTCGTGCAGATCCGAAAAGGTGGGGAAGGGGAGCACAATCATTTTTTGCATCAGTTTTGGCTGGAGATTGCGCACAATCATCCTGATCTGGTCCTTATCGGTGGGCCTTAGAGTCATCATCGAGGCCTTCGCCCTCCACCGGGTCACAAAATCCGAAAAGCTCTCTTTGGGCTCTTGTCTTGTTGTTTCGAGATCACGGGTTGTAATCTCGATTTGGGTGTTGTATGAGTATTGCGCAACAAAGGCCTCAGCCATTTCATCCCAACTTCGCTTGACATCATCTTCTAATTTCGCATACCAGATAGCGGCCACACCCGAGAGGGTCCTGCCGAATAGTGAAAGCTTCTGGGGTCTGGTTAGGCCCATCGGCCATAGTATATCTGAGAATAGCCAGAGGTGGACCATGGGATCCCTAGATCCGTTGAAGCGATCGATCTGCGACATTTTGAATCTATCCGGCAACGTCACAGCCATATCGGTATATCCGTCCTCGATATTCGGGATAGCCTTTACCCCCTGGGATTTTTTGAATAGCTTCTCGAGCTTCTCAGTTTCAGTGCTGTAGGGTCTACTTCGAACTCGAAGGGAGAGTTCGGGTAGTTGACGGGTGTATGTACCTTGGATAATTGAGGTGGAATTGGGGGTGGAGCCGGCCCCGTTGGGATGTTTGTGTCCTCCTGAGCGGCATGGGTATTTGGCAAAATGTTCTGGGCATTTGGCAAGACATTCTGGGTAGTTGGTGTCTGCTCGGGTAGCAGGACCCTGGTGGGAGAGGAACTGGATGTGAGACTGATGCTTCGGCTTGCTGCTGTAGCCGGGTAATTAATTCCGCCTGTTGGGCCATGATTGTGGCCTGCTGTTTAGAGAACTCTGCTTGGCGGATAGCGTCCTCTCTGCATTTGCTTCATACTCTCTTGGAGTTGGCGCATCATTTCTTCCATTCCAGCCATGTTCTGCTAATCCTGCTGACTGACTGGTATGTGTATTTCTATGGCAGAAACTGAGACCTCAGCCCGACTGTTCACTGCTAGGGTAGACCACTGCTCTGGTAACCTCTGCTCAGACACACTACGCTTTCTCGGCCTCCGTCTGACAACCAGGGGTAGAGAATGAAACACTAGTTGTCCGTCAACCAGATCCTCAGATCGATTGAGCCGACGACC
Source organism: Camellia japonica (assembly GCA_030407325.1). NCBI lineage: Eukaryota > Viridiplantae > Streptophyta > Magnoliopsida > Ericales > Theaceae > Camellia > Camellia japonica. Next base: position 164,852,937 of record JAPPVO010000002.1, on the reverse strand, counting down.
TCTTGTCCAGAGTGCTTGGGGGATATCTGCTTGGTTTGAAGCAATTGTGTTAAAACTGCCCTAACAGAAAGATAAATAAAGCAATAAGGAAATAAATAACCAGATAAACGAACAGCATAGCAGCTTAAAGTAAATACACAACACACCGCTGGGCATAACAACACACGGTCGATAAGCTGAATACACACTGTCCTCAAACACTGATCATTATCCCTGAATCAATGTCCACCGAAAACTGAATCGATACCCGCAGATAACTGATTCTCAAACGCTGACTGATGCCCGCAGGCCTGATACCCAAACTCGCAAACTGATACATGCATTTCCCTGTAGAGACGCACTCTAAAAGCACATAACAGATAAGTGAGAGCCAAAACACCCCTATGTTGGGGTAGGGTTTCCCTGTCCTATTTTGTCAGGGGCTAGGGTTTCACTACGCACGCAGCGGTTTCAAACAACCTATCGGGTAAGCAACCTGTCCTAGCTTGGAATGGTCACTATGTATTCCGAACATGCACTAGGTCGAATGGTCAAACGGGTGCCCCGGTAAAACCAGGGTTTGTGTTTCCATACTGGCAGAGCCCGTAACCAGTAAGCCTTATGGCACGCAGCCTCTGGCAAACCGCTCAGGAATAGCAGATGGCAAACACGGTGTTCCTAGGTGCACCAATGCACATGCAATGCAAAGAAACACATAAGTGTAATCAAAAACGAGATATATGAGTTGAGTCAAGCTCTCTAAGTCCCCAGCAGAGTCGCCAGAAATTGTAGACGTCCCTGAACGCCCCGGGAGGATGAGTCCCGTTCTGTTCATTTTGGCTCACTACAGTTCGGACTCAAATTGTCACGGTTCTCAATCTGAACCAAAGAGTCTAAATCGGGCAAATCGTTTTGAGAAAACAGATTTTTTTGAAAAAAGTGCCAAACATGGACTGCTTTGCCAGATACAGAGTCGCCACCTAAATATTTTATTTTTGGGAAATTTAGGAAACCTGACTTCGTGCCTAAGGCCACGTGTCGTCATCACCAAAGTTGCCTCGGCTCGATGGGAAAGATCATTTCGGGACGATTGGGGAAGGTCCGGTCCGATCGAGCATCGCCGGCTTACTATAACCATAAAGATTCTATAACATGATATTAGTTTTGAAAACATTATGCATTCTTATTCCGGTTATTAGCCTAGATTTACTGTGATGCGCACAGTATACAAGTATAGACTGGATCGCTTGAATTGGAACAAACATTTCATGTTTGTTTTTGAAAGATGGTTTGCTACTCGCAAGTAGGCTTAAAATGCAGATTTTGCCACCCTCGGGTGGGCTTAGAAAACATGGTTTTGCCACTATCTAGTGGGCTTAAAATTCACAGTGGATGAATTGTTCCAATCCAAATAGCCCAACCTTCACCCACAGGCATTCAGGCAGATATATCACATAAGCATATAGCCTCATGGTAAGCATGCTATCATGGTAGTCACTCACACGCATGCAAGGATGCTAAAGCATAAAAACTTACCGAGTACTCCAAGCCAAAACAGAAGCTATGTTAGAAATCCATGCATGATCCTAACTATATAGAAATGCCTAATGCAACACATGCAAAATGCAACTAAGATAGGCCCGGCTATTCTAAACATGGCATATGGGATGCTACAGCTAACAAGTATTCAACTTGGAATCGAAATACAATGCAGTGAGTTATGATGCGCTGAGCCCGGTGCATGCAAAACAGATGAATGAATGCAAACATGCTATCATACTGTATGCTAATTGAAACATGCCCTAATCTAACCATCATAAGCTGGTAAATAAAAGGGAGAAAGACGTGGGGTTGGAAGACATACATCACACGCACGCATACTTATTACAATTGTGCCCTCACTCGGAGGGTCCGAATAAATAATACAGTCCGAATAAGTACAAAACCCTAATTAATTAACAAATGAACTAGGAAAACAGTAAATTAGCATGCAAGCCCATGGACCGCTTCAGCTCTGTTCCGAATGATGAATGATGCGTGCTTGAGTTGCCTTGCGCGGAAATCCATTGCGATGCCCCAATTAGCCTCCGTTTACAATTAAGCCCGGAATATTGCACGAAGCTCCAAAAGACTGCCGGTTTCTGATTTGCTGCAACAGAGAGCAAGAAAGGGGCATGGCAATGTATTTTCACATATGTATGCTTGACTATTCTTCAGGGAGTGTAGCCCTCGATCCTTGTGCCACCAATTACGCATCTCGATGCATGATGGCCGAGAAGTCGAATTGCATGACTCAATGTGAAATGAATGTACATATAAACAAAACAAGGCCTAGACTCCATCATGGGTAATCCGGAGTGTTGGCGACTGGGAATTGAGACACATTCCGTCACTCGGAGTACGAAACGTCCGTCGTTTCCCGTGCTTGGGCTAACTCCTATCCCAAACATAATGAAAATGAGATGGCATACACAATGTGACTAACATACAACCTAGCATGCGCAATACTATGAAATGACATACACAATGCTCGATGTAACATGGCATACACGATGCTCTAACATGCAACTTAGCATACACAATGCTATGAATTGAAATGGCATACACAATGCACGATGGACTTACACCAACATGAGTGGACCTCAGCCACACTCACATCAGTAGCCATAAGATGAAAATGAGACTATCGAAATGCGTGCACACATACGTGCAAACCGAGGACCGAACCTAAGGCATAGTATGCAACTCTAACAAGGCATGGCAAGGCATGAAATATGGCATACAGACATGCAAATTCCAGCACTGAAACATGATGCAAAATGGTCCCAAATCATGGATATATGGCACCCGATGCATGAGACGAGCCCCGAAACTCAAAACTAGGCACATGTATTGACTTATAGCTATACAAAGCATGCATTATTTGATCATGAAGCACAAAGACAGAGCCAAGGCAGTCCCAAAACATGAACATTTCTAGTTCAAAGTATGACCAAAAGATGCTAGCATGATGGACTAAAATAGCATGCAACTTTGACTAGCAACATGGTTTACATGGCATGTATGTGAAGCATGTGAGATCTCATCAAACCAGAAAAAATCAGTGAACAAAACATATGAAAATATGCCCAAATAATCACTGAAATGCAGCCAATATGTGCAAAAATGATGAGCTCCTTTAGAGGGCCATGCAAGGAGTTATTAAGCACATACAAGATAGACATTTAACATGATGAGACCACCTCTGGAAATGGAATATGATAGCCCTAAAAGTCACAAAATAGGCCCTAAAATCAGTCTCGGAAGCATGCAAAGAAAGGCCTCTTTGAAAGGCCAAAAATGCTAGTAAAGAGAATGAGGGGTGAGAGGGTCACCCCTCCATGATTTTGGAGATCAAAGACACATCAAGGCCACTTAAAATCTACTAGATTTCAGTGGCTAAGAGACCAAACCATGGCCAATGCAAGTGCTCTAATCCATAGCCCTAATCATGAAGGAATGAAGCATGCATAGGGGAAGATGACCCCAAACAGAAATGGGACCTTAACCAAACTCAAAGAGGAGGCCAAAAAAAGTCTTTTTCTAGTTTATATCAAGCCTCGAAAATATTCACAAGTAGGGCTAAAACAAGACACAAAAATAACCCTAAAAGAGAGATAGAGGGCAAGGGGCAACATATGGCCTCAAACAGCACAGAGCCCTTTAACAAAGTTGAAGAGGGGCTCAAAATAAGACTCTTTACAGTTTGGCTCGAAGCCCATAAATGCTCACAAATAAGGCTAATATATTATGCAAGATAAGCCCTCAAAGAGAGATAAAGCAGAAAGGGGGAGTAGAAGACCTCAAACAGGAAAAATTTCTGGATCAAACATGAATATAAGCTCAAAATAAGACTATTTTTAGTTTAGGTCAAAGCCCAAAAATCCTTGCAAATAAGGCTAATCAATCATGCAAAATAGGGCAAGAAAAGGGGAAATAGGGACTCACCCTTGAAGAGCAGATTTCCAGCAGCTTTTTGTCCAAGATTTTGAACTTTCAACCTCTGCAAATGGCCTCCAAGTTGCTGGAATGGAGTGTGGAGGTGGTAGCCTATGAGTTGGTGTGTAAATGGTGCAAAGTCAATGGTGTTTTGAAGCTTGGATGAGGGAGATATAGGGTTGTATGTATAATGCTCCAGCTGGTTTTTCTAACCCTTAGAAATGAAGTAGGGTGCTGGTTATATAGAGGGAGAGGAGCCAAAGAAAAGGGGGGAAAAACCAATTCAAATCTCCCCCCAAAAGGACAGACCCTCGGGCAGGGGGTCTGGTGCAAAACAGCTGGCACAGCTGGAATGCACCAGGAGGGACAAAAATGGCCAGCCAGGTGCAAAAGGGCCAGGTGGCCGGCCGGCCACCTCCCCTGGTCGACCGACCAGGGGTCAAAGGGGTCAACAAGAATTGCTGGCCGGCCACCCCAAAAAGCTAGCCTCCCAGATGAGTGCAACACAGCTGTATGGTCAAAACCCAGAAAATGTGAACCAGGAGAGAGAAAAACTAGCTTTTTACAGGGGTTCAAAAGGGCCAAGGACAATTGCTAGCCGGCCTACCCATATTGGTGGCCTCCCAGGTGTGTACAAACAATGATGTGGTGGAAAGTCAGAAAAAGTGGCCCGAGTGTGGGAAAAACCAGCTTTCTAGTGAAGAAAACGGGCTATGAAGAGCGATGAAGAAATAAAACTAGTTTTTCAGAACAATTGCTGGCCTCCCACCTTCCTACAACCTTTCTAACAATGAAAATAAGGTCCCCGCCAAAAATGGACCAAGACGGATGCAAAATGAAGGTTCGGGGGCCAAAACGCGTAGTTCGAGGCCCCGAAAACAGGATGTGAGGCACCGGAAGTGGCTTATGATCACGAAGGTGATCTCTCGGGCCACAGTGTCCCTCAAAAGGGAGGAAACAAGGTGTGTGCCAAAAATCGGAGCAAACGGAGGTAGTTAAGCGGTCCCAAACCGAGGCACACGGCCGACGGCTCCGAAAACCAGAAACCAGGCTCCAAACGGGAAAAATGGCCTACGACCACGAAACGTAGCCTACGGCCACTGAGAGATGGTCTACGAGACCTCTCCCTCCCTTCGGGAAGAGAAAACGGAGAAAACAGGACCTGGTTCGCAAACCGAGACAAAGCACAAAAGAGCCCCGAAGTCCGAAGGCAAGGCTCGCAGTCGTGACTCCGCAATCTTCAGAACGAGCACAATATGCAACATCACCAAGCGCTCAATCAGTGACGTCTGAGTCTTATGGTCGGTCAAAAATGGGGTGTCTACAGATGGACTCCCCCAAGGCAAGCTGACCAGCCTAGGCTGAATGATGATAAAGCCCAGCAACAACCCCAAGCTCTAGGGGGACCCCCATCCCCACTCAGGGAAATTATAGTCATTACAAGAGGGCTCGCGTGCGGTGGACCCTTGCAGTCAACACAACGAGCTGAGCTCAGAAAGATCAGACAAGGGTTAGACAAAGAGATGACGACGGTCGGCTGACCCCACAAATAGCCCAAACAATGGTTGGAACCTATCACTTTCACAGATGCAGACTGCACAGGAGTCCGATATCCCCATGACGACCCCTTAGTCATTTCCTCACTGGTCTCTAACTACATAGTCAGGCGAGTACTCGTCGGCAGTGGAAGCTCATCAGATATCATCTTTCTCAATGCTTTCAAGCAGCTTAAGATTGTGGAAGGAAAGCTGTCACCCCTACAAACCTCATTAGTTGGCTTCACAGGTGATCGAGTGACCTCCATGGGGTCCATTGACCTTCCGATCACTGTTGGGGAATACCCTACGCAGGCCACGAAGATCCTTACCTTCTTGGTCGTGACTGCCCCTCTGTTTACAATATCATACTTGAGTGTACAACTCTCGATGCCTTCTAAACTGTGACGTCCATGTATCATTTAGCAATGAAATTCTTGATTGACCATGAAGTCGACACTGTATGAGGTGAGCAAATTATCCCCAGAGAATGTTATGTCGCCTCATTAAAAGAGGTGCAGCTCAAGGAGGCCATGATTATTGAAGGTCTCGATGTTAGAGATGAAGAGGATTTAATTCGGGGCGAGCCAGTTGAAGAGCTAATTGAAGTACCGATGAACCCTGTAGACCATATGAAGACAGCCAAGATAGGAAGTCAGCTAAGTCCCCAGGCCAAAGCCAACCTTACAACTCTCCTTATTGAGCATAAGGACGTCTTTCCCTGGACTCATGAGGACATGCTTGGCATTAATCCTTTTATCATAACTTATCGTTTCAGCAGCAAGCCCCCAGTTTAGACCAGTCCGCCAGAGGCAGCGTATTTTTCACCTAGACCGTAACAATCTCATCACCAAAGAAGTGGACAAGCTGTTAAAGGCCAAGTTTATCAAGAATGTGGACTATCCCAAATGGTTATTTAATATGGTCTTCGTTTCAAATAGTAATAGCAAATAGAGACTCTATGTTGACTATTCTGACCTTAACGGAGCATACCCAAAAGATAGCTATTCGCTTCCTAGAATTGACCTACTAGTTGACGCAACAGCAGGTCATCAGATGCTTAGCATCATAGATGCTTTTTTGGGCTATAACTAGATCCTTATGCATGCCGCAGATCAAGAGCATACACATCCTTCATCACTGATCGGGGGACTTATCATTACCAAGTGATGCCATTCGACTTAAAGAATGCAGGGGCTACTTACCAATGGCTGGTCAATACAATGTTTAAAAACCAAATAGGTCGGAACATGGAAGTCTACGTTGATGACATGCTAGTTAAAAGCAAGCTTTCTTCAGACCACGTATCGGACCTACGGAGACCTTTCAGACCTTGTGCAAGTACAAGATGAAGCTAAATCCAGAGAAATGTGCCTTTGGTGTAGGGTCTGGCAAATTTTTTGGTTTCATGGTCAGCCACAGGGAAATTGAGGCCAATCCAGAGAAGGTCCAGGCCTCGGTAGAAATGAAGTCTCCCAGGACTGTAAAGGAGGTTCAACGGTTCACCGACAGAGTGTCGCCCTTAATCGTTTCATTTCCAAGGCAACTGACAAGTGTCTTCCATTCTTCAAGGTGCTTAGGAAGGCTTTTACTTGGAATGCTGAGTGCGATGAGGCATTTTAACAACTGAAACAATGCACGGCTAACCTTCCTCTTCTCTCTTAAACAATTCCAGGGGAGACACTCTTCCTCTACTTGGTTGTTTTCAACACCGCGGTCAGTGCTGCGTTGATCAGAGAGGTAGATTCAGTCCAGCACACGATTTACTACATTAGCTGAGCACTCAGGGGGATAGAACACAAATATCCCCTGTTGAAAAAATTGGCATTAACTCTAGTCATCGTCTCCAGACGACTCCGACTATACTTTCAAGCCCATTCCATTGTGGTTCTCACGGACCAACCTTTGAAGAAAGTCATGCAGCAACCGGAGTCCTCCGGCAGGCTTATGCAATGGTCTGTTGAATTAAGCTAGTATGAAGTCTCTTATCGACCTCGAACAGCTATCAAGGGCCAAGCCATTGCAGATTTCATCCTTGAATTCACAAACACTACCCTAGACATACCTCTGTCACCAGTCAACACAATTCCTGAGGAGATCGACCCCCACTCCTGGACCCTGAATGTTGATGGTTCTTCCAGGAAAAAAGAAAGTGGAGCCGGATTAGTCCTTACCACCCCAAAAGGTGAGGACTTTAAATGTGCCCTTTGATTCCAGTTTGAAGCAAGTAACAATGAAGCTGAGTATGAGGCTTTGATAGCAGGTCTCAGATTGGCTAAAGACATTGGGGTCGACCGTATCCAAGTGTTTAGTGATTAATTGGTGGTTGGTTAGATAAATAGGGAATTTGATGTGAAGGAGGAAACAATGAGATCATACAGGGACATTGCTCTACCCCTCATGCATCTCTTTAACAGTTTCCACATCAAGCACATCTCACGATCTGAGAATTCCCAAGCGAATGAGCTGGCCCAACTAGCATCGGCAAACCAGTTAGACCTCAGTCATGGAGTCAGAATAGAGTATCTGGCACACCCAGCAATCTCACAAGACCAGCAAGAAGTCCATCTACTTTAGAATGAACAGATCCCTTGGGCACATGACATGGTCCAGTTCTTAGAACAAGAGGTGCTGCCAGAAAATAAGAAAGAGGCAGACAAGGTCAGAACTCGATCAGACAACTATGTTATCATTGAAGGAGCCCTGTATAAGCAGGGGTGCTCATGATTATACCTCAGGTGTATCAATGCTGACTAGGCAACCTATGTTGTGAGGGAAATCCAAGGAGTTTGTGGCAACCATTCTGGGGGATAGTCATTGGCTCATAGGATCCTTTGCATGGGCTACTTCTGGCCCACGCTTAGCTACGATGCCAACGACTTCGGGCTAAAATACGACAAGTGCCAATGCTTTTCCAACATACCTCATGCCTCTCCAACAGAACTGATCATGCTTAACAACCCTTATCCCTTTGCCAAATGGGGAATTGATCTCATAGGCCTCCTGCGAACCGGTAAAAGCAATATCAAGTTTGTTGTGGTCACCATTAATTACTTCAAAAAATAGGTGGAAGCGGAGCCGCTTGCCAAGATTACCAAGTGAAACACTACTAAGTTTATCTAGCAGTCCATCGTGTGCAGATTCGGCATCCGTCAGGTCATTGTGTCAGATAACGGTAAGCAGTTTGACAACGCCAAGTTCAGGGAGTTCTGTGAGGAGCTCAATATCATGACGCATTTTTCCTTTCCAGGCCATCCCTATAACAAACCCGATCTGTGATTAGTCAATAAACCATGATTAAGAATTCCTAATGAGTAATTAAGATGAAATCCTAAGTTACTTGCATGTGTCATGTGTTATTTTTGTTTATATCTGTCTGCTGTAGGAATATTTGTCAGTATTTCTGCTTGAATCTATAAATTGAAGGCCTTATCGGCATCTGAACACGAAATTGCCTAGGTTTACGTGCTATTTGGGATTTTAAGAATTTTATGGTGGGTTGAATTGAAATTTGATTTGGAATCTAATAATTAGAATAAAATAATAACAATTGATTAGTCTTAAGACAAGCTTAATTAAGTTCTACTAATCAGCCTATATAAGGCACAAGTTGAGTCTAGAAGCCTCACATATACACATGTGATCATCTTTGAGCCTTAAAAATGTGAGAATAGAGGGAAACGAAGAGATTGAGGTCAAAAGAAGAGAAAAGAGAGAGATTGCTGGACATTAAAGAGGAATTGAAGGAATCAAGCTTAGACTTGCTAGAATTCAAGATAATTTAAGCTTCTAGGTAAGAATTCAACCTTAGATTTATGATATTGAGTTAGATCTATGAATTCTAGAGGTTTAAGTGTTTTAACATGAGAATTAAGTTTGGAAAGTAGAAAAGAAGAGCATTCCATGCATGCATGCATATTTCCTTACATTTTGAGCTTAATCACCAAGAATTTTCACATGCATGTGGTTCTTCTAGCATGGTTTTGGAAATTTATCACATTTCATATCATTTGACCTTAATTAATCATGTTTTGGAAGGAAAGAACACATGTCAATTCATGCATGTAATACATTTGGAGTTTCAAGTATGATTTTGAACAATCGGCATGCTTTTGGGCCTGATTTTGTGAAATGGTTTTCAATTCATGATATATTATGAGCTTACACATGTTTTCTCAAGTTTTGGGCCCAAAAAAATGTGTTTTAAAGCTTTGAAGTTTAGTTTTGAAGCTTGGAGATCAATCTGGAAATTCTAGAATTCTGCTTCATCGCTCTAGTGGTGAAAGCTTCGCTCAAGTGAAGAATGTGAACTCTCTAAAGTTTTGCAGACATGAGCTCTTGGCTCGAGCAACAGAACCTGCACTCGAGCGACCACTATTTGTTTTCAGCCTTGGCTTGAGTAACCAAGACCTTCGCTCAAGCGTAAAATGAGAGCTCTTAGTACTTTTGCAGACCAAGGGGTCCGCTTGAGCGGACAAAGTTGCGCTTGAGCAAACTGCCCTGTTTTTAGAATTTTTTCTTAAGTGGTCAAAAGTGTATTTTTGCATTCTCATTGCATCTCAGGCATTCCTAAGCTATGATTAAGACATAATAATGAAGATAAAAGTTAGAAACACACGCTAAGAAAGAAGAATGTTAAGTCAAGCATCTGTGAGACGTGTGTTCAATGAGTATCTATTATGTATTTGTGTAGGTCATGCGCCATAAACCCTTTAATCTGTCTAATTTGTCTATTTTGTTTTTGGAACCATTTGTGAGTAATAATTCTGTAAAGCTATGTTCAACTTTAAGTATTTTCTGAATGATATGATATGATCTGTTTTTTGAAATGCTATTTTATGCTTCAATGAATGATTGTTCAACTTTTTGAAATATATTTGTGGCATCCTTAGCATCATATGATATCTGTTATATGACCTGGTACCAGGGTTAGTTATGCGTAACCGTTTATCTGTTGTGTATACTTCCTTTTATGGGCCATCTGTACTGTCTTATATAATCATGAGTCATCTGTTAGCGCTATTGGATGTATCACATATGGTTATATGCAAAAGTTGAATATGAATATGAATCTGTTTTTGATCTGAATTTTGATTTATAAATCTATTATGAACATCACTCATAAAACCTTTACTCTGTTATTATTCACTGGGCTCTAGCTCACCGTATTATTTATGTATGTAGGTGATCAGGCGCGTGACAAAGGCCGAGAGATGATTGCCCGGATCTGTTTTGTGTTGGCCAACCTATGTGCCTTCTAAGGAGGTTCCCAAAATGCTTCAAGTGGTCAAAATTTATGAACCAAGTCTAAGTCTATTGTTTTCCTTTGTTTAAGACTGAACAAGTTTTTGTATATTTTGCATTTTGGGCTAAGACCCATTTTGGTTTATCTGTATATAAGATGACGTCATACATGTAAATTTAAGTTTGAAATTTTTTGTCCCATGTACATCTACACGGCTCTATGGACATTGTTTTGTTCCACTAGTCCTTAATTTTGTTAATCTGTTCAAAGGCCTTCGGTAATCCTAGGATTACTGGCCGGTTACGATGCTAAACCTATAGGGACAGGTTTGGGTCGTGACAACCCCGAAACTAAAGAGCAAGTTGAAGTTACCAACCAGTCTCTGTTGAAGATTACCAGGACCAAGTTGGAGGCTGCTAAGGGTCTCTGGGTAGAAGAGTTACCGAATGTACTTTGGGCATATCGGACGACAGCGCAAACCCCCATAAGGGAGACCCCTTTTCGCTTAACATACGACGTCGAGGCAGTCATCCCCATGGAGATTGGCTTGCCGACCCCTCGAGGAATGCATCCAAATCCAGAACTGAATGAAGAGCTACAGCGGGCTAACCTAGATCTTCTTGAAGAACTACGAGAATCAGCCACCGTCAAACTAGCTTCGTACCAGCGAAGAATGAGAAAGCATTATAATAACAGAGTCAAACCTAGAGAATTCGCCGTGGGTGACCTAGTTCTAAGAGAAACAACTCTGGCAACCAAAAACCCACCCGAGGGCAAACTAGTAGCTAAATGGGAGGGACCCTATATTGTAAAATCTAGACCACGCCCAAGCACTTACTGCTTGCAAGACATGGAAAGCAAAGATCTTCCTCATTCGTAGAACGTTGAGCATCTCAGGTAGTATTTCCAATAAAATGTGAAGTTTGTTTCTTATGTTTTCAATTATTTTATTGTCCTATTTGGCCTAAACTATTTATTGTATTTCTTTTCAATGCAATGTACAAGCTCACTTTGGCAGGACCCTACATTAATGAGAAAAGTCTTCACTTCCTTTATCTGTGTTGCATATCTCGTACATTTTGAATTAAACAAGTCTTGGCCATACTGAGCAGGATGAATCTCAGCCAGGCTGAGTCCAAAAAGTCTCAGCAGGACTAAGCACGATGAATCTTAGCCAGATTGACTCCAGAAAGTCTCAGCCAGACTGAGCACGAAGATCTCAGCCAGACTGAGTCCATAAAGCCTCAGCCAGCTTAAGCACAAAGATCTCAGCCAAACTGAGTCCATAAAGTCTCAGCCAGACTGAGCATGAAGATCTCAGCCAGACTGAGTCCAGAAAGCCTATGCCTGCCTGAGCATGAAGATCTCAGCCAGACTGAGTCCATAAAGCCTTAGCTAGACTAAGCATGAAGATCTCAGTTAAACCGAGTCCATAAAGCCTCAGCTAGACTAAGCATGAAGATCTCAGCTACACTGAGTCCAGAAAGCCTTAGCTAGACTAAGCATGAAGAATCTCAACCAGATTAAGTCCATAAAGTCTCAGTCAGACTGAGCACGAAGATCTTAGCTAGATTGAGTCCATAAAGTCTCAGCTAAACTGACCACGAAGATCTTAGGTAGACTGAGTCTTGAAAGCCTCAACCAGCTTGAGCACAAAGATTTTAGCCAGACTTAGTCCATAAAGCCTTAGCCACACTAAGCACAAAGATCTCAGTCAAACGGAGTCCATAAAGCCTTAGCCAGACTAAGCACGAAGATCTTAGCCACATTAAGTCTAGAAAGCCTCAGCCAGACAAAGCACGAAGAATCTCAGCCAGACCGAGTCCATTAAGTCTTAGCCAAACTGAGCACGATGATCTCAGTTAGATTCAGTTCATAAAGTCTCAGCGAGACTGAGCACAAAGATCTTAGTCAGACTGAGTCCATAAAGCCTTTGCTAGCCCTAGCACGAAGATCTCAGCCAAACTGAGTCCATAAAGCCTCAGCTAGACTGAGCACGAAGATCTCAGCCAAACTGAGTACGAAGATCTCAGCTGAACTGAGCATGAAAATCCTAACCGGACTGAGTCTAGAAAGCTTTACCTAGACTGAGTCTAGAAAACCTCACCTAGACTTGAATAGGTCGACCGACCGATTAAGGCGCTCAGCCGACCAACCTTGTAGCCAGCCGACTATCCTTAAGTCCAAAACAGGTCAATTAACTGACCAAGGTTTGAAGCCTGTATGTGGTCTGACCAAATCACCTTTGTAAAAGTACGATAGTGTAATAACCCTCACCACTGATTACTGGTTAACCACTGATTACTGCTAAACTGAGACTGATTATGATAAGTAATTGAATCGACTGAAATACTGAACTGACTGATTGAATATACTAGTTTAAATGCATTTCTATCTGTTTGACTGTTAAACTATCTGTTCATGTTTTATGTTTTAAACTGCAAATTGAAGGCCTTATCGGCGGCCAAATCTGAAATTGATTAGTGATGTGTTAATCATAATTTATGTGATTTATGGCTTATTTAATTGAAATGTGATTTGGTAAGATTAAATTAGATCAAATGTTGATAAATTACAAGAGTTGGCCTTATTTGCAACTTTGCCACTTAGTGGCCCACTTCCTTACACATATTGAGGCTTGAATACACTTAGGCAAGACATTTCCTCAGCCATTTCCATAAGACTAAAACCGACGAAGAGAGAATTAGAGAGAAGGAAGTAGAATTTCAACAAATTGGCTTGGAGGCTTAGAAAAATTGAAGGTTGATTTCATAATTGAGCTTCCCTTCTTGAATTTGAAGACTTAAGGTAGAGCCTTTACCTTCTTGATTGTGTATTTAAGTTAGTTCTTGCATGTTTCATGCTAAATTGAAGAGTTGAGCCTAGAATTGATTTAAGATTGTTGAATTAGAGCTTAATTTATGCATGCATGTTCACATTTGTGCATTTTGAGGTTGTTGTTCATGAAATTCCACATGCATGTTCATATTTTTGCATTGGACCATGAATTCATCTTGTTTATGGAGAAATTGGCTCATTTGAGCATGTATTTGAAGCTTGAGTTGTTTAAAATCCATGCATGTTATGTTTTACATCATGTACATGAGATTGGTTTGAAATTGTGTTTAATTGAACTGCCTTTGGGCTTTGATTTCTCAAATTGAGCTTTGAACCATGTAAAATTATGAGTTTACAAGCGTTTTCTAGAAAATTGGCCCAAGAGGATCGAATTTGATGCATTTAAACTTGGTTTTGAGCTTGAGGTTCAAATCTGGGATTTCCAAAATTTGGACTCACGCTCGAGCGGGGAAAGTGGTGCTCGAGCATGAAATACGTGCTCCCAGCACTTTGCATTGTTTTACAGTCTGCTCGAGCGGAGTATTGGACGCTCGAGCGGGTATCGAGCGCCCATCGAGCGTGATTTTCACACATCCAGTACTTTTTGCCATGTTTTGCAGTCCGCTCGAGCGTGGGAAGTGACGCTCGAGCGGGGAACCTTTGTCTGCATGTCCGCTCGAGCGGGACCTTATTTTTCTGAAAATTCTGAAAATGTGTTCAAAGTGCATCTTTGCATCCTCATTCCATTTTAGGCATTCTTAGGCCTAGTTTAAGGCATCTTAATGAGGATATTGATGGAGAACCACACCGAGTCAAGTTAGGGATTAAGTTATTGTTTTTCCCAACTGTATAGCTTAGTGTGTGTTCGTTCTGTAACTGTGTAGGGTTGGCATTCCGGAGACGCTCTAGCTTATCTGTAGCCCAGAACTCTATGAGTAACAACTGTGTAAAGATATGTTCAAATATGAATATCTTCTGAATGGTTAAACTATACTGTTTCTGAATTGATACTGTTAACTGAATGAATGTATGTCCTTTATTCTGAACAGTATTGTGGCATCCATAGCAACTACTGTTACTGTTACTGCTACTGTTACAGAGATCTCTATTAGTTCCTATCTTGAAACTTCTATTTACTGTTATGATGGCCATCATTGACTACTCGGTCTTTCAAGACCTACTGTTTACTGTACTGTTCTGCTAGTGGATGTACCACATATGACTGTTATGACTGAATGACTGATATACTGAATCAATTGATTGTTTTCAATACTGAAAGGACATTCATTCTTAACCTCTTTACGCATTATGTTATTCACTGAGCTTTAGCTCACTGTTTATATATATATGTAGGTGTCTAGGGACCGGAGCTAGGAGCGTGGGTTAGACTCCCTTTTGTCAAAGCCAACCATTGTGCCTCACTGTGAGGTTCCGAGCCCGTTCAAGCTACAGCTTTGGGGTGTTTTAGTTTTCCCCCATCTGTCTCTGTATCTGTTTTGTAATACTGTATCGACTGATAGCACTGTACTGTACTGTCTTAATAGGGATCAAGTCCCTGACCTGGATGATTGTAAATACTGTACATACTGTTTTGGTACTGATAGTATATATGTTATGAAAAGTCTTTTTGCATGCAGACTGTCACAGCTCATTGGACATTGTTTAATTACTGTTTTGGCTTCCGCCATACCCCTATACTCTGTAATACTGTCTTACTGTTAAGCAGGCCTTCGGTAATCACGGATTACTGGCCGGTTACGGTGCTAAACCCATAGGGGCGGGTTTGGGCTGTGACAGATAGCAAGAGGAATCAACACTTTTAACTTGGATCTTTTTACACAATTTAATCTTTTACAAAAATTTTATGAGATAAGGCATTGATACAACTAGAATTTGTATTAATTAAATTTGTTTGGTTAATGGCCAGACTAATACATTTTCATTTACAGTTACATTTTATAAGTTCTAATTCAATATTGGTTCCCCAATGTTGGTCACGTTTACATAAGCTTCAATGCTCAGTCTAGACTGGTTCTTCAATATTGCCTGGTTAATTATAAGTCCTGGTCACCCAATTTCACCAATTCAACTCCTGTTTTGGCACAAGTTCAGCTTTTATGTAGTTCTTTTAATTGCGCCCATGAAAATTTACTTTTACACACTACCATGAAAATTTACTTTTATGATTCACTTAGAGTGCTAATTGAGTCCTTGGTGCTCAGCACCGTCACATTTTACCAGTTTTAAAAACTTCAATATTTGTTGATCCATACGTGCTCAACACAACCAAGTTTGCCAAGCTTTACAAGTCTTTCCTTAGCAGTTGCTACCATTACTTCATTCCAACTTAAACTTAGTTGTATACACAAGTAGCTGGACATACATAGAAAGGCTAACTTTTACTGCCAAAATTATTTACAAGGAAACTTTCTATATTGTATAAAATTTTGTTACAACATGTATAATTTTTTACAAAGGAAAATTAAATATACAGTACAACGCAGGGTCAGGCCCAACTCTTTTCCCCTCCATCTCCTTCTTCCTCACTGGATATCAGGATTTTTTCTTCGATTCCTTCATCCAGCGGCGTGCAGGCGACGTCTCCATATCCTGGTTGCACAAGGTCGAAGTCAATCTCGAGGTAGGTGGCCTCAACCCTTTGCCTGAACTTCACCCAACCGCTATCCCACTACTCGCTGAGTAAGTGTTTGAAATAGTCAGACTATTGGAAGTTTTCAATTATTTGTGCTTTGGTCTGCCATTCCCCCAAATCGGTAGCCACAGTACTTGATGGTCCAGCCTCCCTCCTCCCTCTTTAGCCAAGCTTGTTGCCACAACTGCATCCACTACTATTTGGAATTCAGTAGACTACTTAAATTGCTCAACAACTGAGGTGTAGAGGTTTGGGTAGGCAGCTCTCTTCGAGGCCAAAGTCTTGGCCAGATCTACCGTTTTGGTCCTCTCCTCTTCCAGAGCCTTCTTCTCTACAACAAGATCCCTCGCTAACTCCGTAGCTCATGCATCTGCCTCCTCTTTCTCCTTCAGGGAAAGATTGCGTAACTCTTCATTGTTGCTAAGAGCTTCTTCCAGCCGTTCCTTGGCAATGGTGCAGGCTTGTTGGACTTCACAAGTTCTCCTTTGCCTGAGTCTTCGTGTTCGCTAATTCAGCAACAGCCTCAGTTTTGTCCATTCTTGCGCGATCAACTATATAGCTCTGCACCACTGCCACCACTTCTATCTTTTTAGCATTTCAAGCATGCGAGAGGCCTTTGGCATAGGCACTTTATGCCACCTTGTGCCAGCCCAAGATCTCCACTCTTGCCCGTTGTAACTCTAATTACACTTTCTCTTACTGGGCTTTGAGTGACTCCATCTCCATTTTGGCCCCAACTCTTTTGCTTAGCAGAGCGGTTGCCAAGGTCAGAGACTCCATTTGGGTAGAACCAAACGCTCTCATGAGTTCAGCCTCCCTAAATTGAGAGAGATCCCTAATAGTCGTGTTATATATGGCACCGAACAGGCGTTCGGAAGTCGCTCTAGCGTTGGACAACACGTTGGAGGGCCTACGGCTTCAGACAGTAGCAAACTGATCACAACACTTAGATGACGAGCAACTATGCTCACTGTTTGAAAGGTAGTGCTCACCCCAAGTGTGCTTGATTCTACTGCTGGGTGCTCATTCTCCACCATTTTGCATTGTCACTTGCTCTGCCCCTCTTTGTTTTCTCTGGTGAGGGGAGGTTAGCAGTTTGATCAACTCGTTTTCCCCCACAGCTCCCTCAAGTCCACTAGCTCAGCGATTGGGGGTTCAACCTTTTCTCATTCAGTGACCATTCTAGGTCCTGGCACCCCAACCTCTACCTCCTCTGTTGGCTCGACCGTCCATTCCTTAGCCTTTTTGGCCCTTTTTCCCTTATTTCCATCTCTTGGAGCAGCCCTCTTCTTCTTCAACTGCTCTATCTTTGGTTTATTTTTCTCCTTCAAGGGGTCAATAGGTGCCTTGAGTAGCACAAAAGTCTTTAGGTCTTGCTCCGCCAATACCTTTGGTCAAGGGTGAGCGGCCCTATGTATATATGGTTTCGGAGCAGGCCCCAACTCCTTCTTCTTTAATTTTTTTGGCCATAGCAAAGGCTTATTGGTCATTTGCCTCTTGCGCCTTCCTCTTGGCATTGACCTCTTCAGCAATGGGGTCTACCCCTTCAAGTTTGGGGCCCAGGCTAGTAGCAAAAATGCTAAAGGAATTCACCACATCATCCCACTTCAGCTCCTCCTTCTCCCTCCACTTCTTCACTTGCTGCACCTTTTTCTCCTCAACAGTAGTTAGCTTTGGCTCCATTGGCTTGGTGAGGATCTTCCAGATCATCTGCACTGCTTTTTCATCATTTATAGAGACGTAGAACAACTTGGTTCTCCACCTTTTGACGGAAGAAGGGAGCCCATCCACCAACCCTCTTCCAAACACCGCCTGTAGAGCTACCTAAGTCTCCTGTTGGTTTCCATTGTCATCTGTTGCCCTCCAGTCACTTGCAGCTAGGAGATTGCATTAGCAAACAATATTTTCCAAGCATTCGACACCAACTGTTCTGGCGCCACTTGCAATCGATTCAACACGTCCACAAGCAGTTGAGGGAGTGGCAACCTCAAACCCCCGTAGAGTGCTTCTTCATACATGGTAAACTCCATGGGCCTGGCATTAGAAGCCCTCTCCTCCGCCGTTGGAAGCCCCAACTCTACGCTTTTGGGGATTTGATACTTCGTTTGGATTTCCTCTAGATCCTCAGCCGTTAATGTCGACTTGTCGGCCTTGGTGTGCCAGTGATCGGAGGCCACTTGGCTAATCGGTTGGATGACAAAGATAATTGTCGATGAAATAGGGAGAGACCATCCTCTCCACCCTACACTTCTTTGCTAGGGAAACTCCGTCGTTGTTTGTAAGCGCGTCAAAGCGGGGAGCTTTCTCTTGTGCCATCTCTCTCACTTTTTTGTATATTGCTTTGGTTGCGGGAGCTAAGAAGTCAGAAATATAGAAGATTAGAGAGTATGGAGTGATGAAAGAGGAGAAGTCGAGGATGCTTTGGTTCTTTGCAATCAAATACGAAAATCACATAAGTCAAAAGGCCCAAGGTTTGCCTGTATTCCAGGGGTCGTGATTGAAATTTGCCAGTTTCAAATTTGCCAAGTGTAGAGGAAAAAGGGGAAAAATACGGGATGATACCCAAAACCCTTCGACTTTACCCACTTTAGAAACCTTTTGCCTCTGCAATGATTCAAATCTTCATCAGCTGTCAAGATGCTCTCACGTGGATGGACGAGATTCACTATTTTCAACCATTAGTTCTATCCACATCACGTCATCATGTGCATCCCTACTTCTCGAGCTTGCGCCGCGCAACAGCATTCAACTACACCGCATTACCACCACATTTTAGAGATCGGTTGGCCAGCCTCAGTCAGTCAGATCTCTCGATCAGCCAGCCTTCAATCGATCAAATCTCTCGATCTACCAACCCTTGGTCAATCAGGTCTCTCGAGTGACCAACCCTTAGTCGGTCAGGTCTATCACCTGGCCAACCCTTGCTTGGTCAGGCTCGCCTGTCAGACAAACTAAGTCCATAAAGTCTCAGCTAGATTGAGCACGAAGATCTCAGCGAGACTGAGCAAGAAGATCTCAGCCAGACTGAGTCCATAAAGTCTCAGCCAGACTGAGCACGAAAATCTTAGCCAGATTGAGTCCAGAAAGCTTCAGCTAGCCTGAGCACAAAGATCTCAGCCAAACTGAATCCATAAAGCCTCAGCCAGACTGAGCACAAAGATCTCTACTAGACTGAGTCCAGAAAGTCTAAGCCAGACTGAGCATGAAGATCTCAGCTAGACTGAGTCCAGAAAATGTAAGCCAGACTGAGCACGAAAATCTTAGCCGGACTGAGCATAAAAATCCCAACCAGGCTGAGTCTAAAAAGCCTCACTAGACTGGAATAAGTCAACTAATCGATAAAGGTGCTCAACCGACCTGCCTTGTGTGGGCTCGCCTTTTTCTCGCACCCCTGCACCTTTCGGAAAAAGGGTTTGAAAAGAAAGGCCCTCACAGTTTGGACTCTACCTGCAGTTCTGAATCTAGTCGCACAAGTGCAATGTGAAACTGATAATCACCAAAGAGTCCAATCTGGCAAATCATTTTGGAAAATCGATTTTGAATCAAATAATGCCAAAACTAGACTGCTTTGCAGATTACAGAGTCACTACCTAAATATTTTGTTTTTGGGAAATTTAGGAAACCTTGACTCGTACCAAAGGCCACGTGTCCGTCATCATCGAAATTGCCTCGGCTCGGGAACTTGGGTACGAGGGGGGAAGGTCATGAAATGAGCACCCCCGCTCGCTCGATCAAAAGATCGGCCTCTACTAATCATGATATGTTGTTTTATAAACCTCATATGTTCTTATTCCAGTTATTAGCTAACTTTACTATGTGACACGCACAAGCAAGTATAGACTAAAATCTCAAGAATTGGAACAACTCAACTCATGTTTGTTTTCAAAAATGGTTTGAATTTGCCACCCTCAAGTGGGCTTGGAAATGCAGATTTTCCATCAAACATGATGAGCTTAAAACATGATTTGCCATAACAAAGTGGGCTTAAAACTCACACTCGTTGAATTGTTCCAATTCAAACAATCAAGCCTTCATTCACAGACATTCATGCAGTTAAGCAAATAAGCACATAGCCTCATGGCAAGCATGTGAAACATGGTAATATGGCAATCACACTCATGCAAGTATGCTAAAGCGCAAAACTCACCGAGTACTCCGAGCCAAAACAAAAGCTAGTTAGAAATATGCATGATCCTAACTATACAAGATGTCTAATGCAACACATGCAATAATGCAATTAATAGGCTCGACTACTAATATGGTATATGATTTAATTTGAACAACATGCGATTAAACATGTATTCAAAGAAAATATTGAAATGACGATGCAGTTTCAATGATGCGCCGAGCCTCGGTGCATGCAATACAAATGAACGGATGCAAACATGCAAGCATAAGGTATGCTAATTGAAATATGATCCCTAATCTAACCATCGAAAGCGGATAAATAAAAGGGAGAAAGACGTGGGGTTGGAAGACATGCACACACTCATGCACACTTATTACAACATTGTGCCCTCGCGAAGGAGGGTCCGAATGAATAAGAGCTAAGCTAATCAAACTAATCTAATTAAACTAATTAGACTAATTATTACAAATCAAACGAATAACTAGTAAACTAATTACTAATTATTACAACACTTTAACTAATTAGCAACTAATTAATTAAAACAACATGTACACTACCTAAACATGCAAGCCATTAAGCTATACTGCCACTGCTCTGCTTCAGGAAGTGGAAGATGCATGTGGTCGATTTTCGCCCCGGAAAGTCCTCTGTTTTGCTCTCGGGAGGCTCTGTTTGCAGGGTTGAGTACACTCCAAAAACTTTCTGTTTCAACTTACTAAATCTCTGCTAAGGATTGCACCAGTGGCCTGTCGGCCATAGGAGGTTGCTATCGGCCCCCTGCTGGCCAAAAGGATGCCTTGCCGGCCAGAAATGAGGCATTGTCGGCCACTGATGAGGCACTGCCGGCCACTGATGCTCTGGGTCACCACACTGCAACAGAGCACAAACAGAGCAAAAGAAAGGTTTTTCCAAGGGTATGTTTGTACTGTATCCCTCATTATCATCTCAAGACCTCAAAGCAGTGGCACACTTGGATCCAAAACCACCAATCAAGCAATTTCATTACATGATGGCCAAAGATCCAAGTTGTACAATTTCAATAAATGCACAAATATGACTCAAATGACCACCACCCTGTCATGTATGATCAAGGGTGATGGAGACCAAGGAAAATGACACATTTCATCACTATTGAGTATGAAATGTCCCATTTGCCTTGTGTTCGAATTAACGTCCGATCCGAACACATGCAATGCAATACGAAGATGCTTATCTTGCCTCTTTTACTTGTCCAATTTTGTTTACTCATTTAGTTACTGATCTATTCTTTAACTGGTTAAGTCCAAGGTGAGTGTCCTCTAATGAGAGAGGTGTCAACCAAGGGATGACTTAAGGAAAGAGAGAGGTCATGCCTTTGGTTAGTAGAAACCCCCAAAAGAGGATTAAAACCATTGAGCACGAACCTCAATCTCAAGCTTAAACACAACCCGAAGGTTAACCAATCCTCAAAGCAAATGAAAAAGTGAAGAAATGAGGGAGGTTGCAGATATTTTATGCTGGAATTAGGCATGAAAAAGCATTAAAACATGCGACCGAGCAGCATGAATGATGGTTAAAGCCTTAAAACACTAAGCTAGTGAAGGAATTTACACTACAACTATGTCATACAAGGCTCAAAAGCAACAACCAGCCCAAAACAGAGGTAAAACAGTCCAAAATATAGCTTAAAACATTCTGAAATTAAGCTAATTCAAGCCATAATAATAGGCTAAAACATGAAGCATGCTAGACTAGTAAGAAAGACACAAGGAGAGGAAGCTACCCTCTCCATTTTTGGACTTCAAAACATGTTTTTAGCCACTGAAATAGCTCTAGAAATAGTGTTTAAAAGCTCTGAAAAAGATGATGCAATGGTGGGAAACACAAGGGCAAAGGCCTCCAAAACAAGGTACAAAGAAGGGCTATCAACCCCTCAACCTTTAATGGCCTTAGGACCCAAGCTTCAGCCCTAAAACACAGAGTTTTTATAGCCTAAAATCAATTGAAAGACATGCTGGAATGAAGACAAAACTAGCTAAGACAATAAGCTAATACATAGGGTTACACTATAACCATGCAAAAGACTACTCATACAGCACAAAAATCTCAGAACAGAGCTAAAGCAGCCCAAATTAGAGGCAAAAACATACTGGAAATAAGCTAAGCTAAGCTACAAAAACATGCTAACATATGGAGCTAACTAGGCATGAAAACTAGACACAAGGAAGGGAGGCTAACCCCTCCAATTTTGGACCTCAAAATAAAGTTTTTACCACTGAAAAAACTCTGAATTTTAGTGGTTTAAAGGCCCACAAAGTTTGATTTGAAAGTGATGAAAAGATGACACAAAAGCTTAACAAGCAAAGAGACAAGAAGGGTAGACCACCCCCAAACTCAAAATAGCCTCAAACCACCATTTTCAAGCCTAAAAAATAGAGGATTTTGTAGTTGAAAACCAGGCCAAAAACAATACGAAAAGATGCAAAAACAAGTATGAAAAACAAACTTAAAGGGTAAAGGTTATACCTCTTGAAGCCAAGCACACTTTAGGCACAAATGAGGCACCAAATCAAGCTAAAATCACCTTCTAAAGCTCAAAGAAGGTCCCAAGGAATCTCAGCCCAAAGATAACAAACTTTGGTCAAGGATGTATAGGCAAAGGAGAAGTGTATCTCTACTTGTATGCACAAAGGTTCAAGAGAGAGAGAAATGTAGAGAGAGAGACTCCCAAAATATTTCGCTCCTAAAATGTTCTAACCTTCAAAACAATAGAGAAGGCCCTCTATATATAGAAAAACAAGAGCTCAGATCGAAAATATCCCAAAATGGACAGCTGGAACAGCTGGAAGACAAATATCTACAGAAATCTGAGGCTCCGTTTGGTAGAGCTTTGTAACTATGATTTGAGAATATGAGTTGTATTTTGAGTTTGTGTGTTTTAGAATTATGATTTGAGTGTAGAAAATTTGTTTGGTTATGGTTTTTGAATGAAGTGTTGAATTGAGTGTGAAATTGAGTGTAGAATTGAGTTTTGAAAGTTTGATTTGACATGTGAAGTAAGAAAATTTGTTTGGTTATGAGTTTTGAAAAGAGTTTTCAAAACTTAATTCAAATTGTTATAACTCATAACAAAACACATTACTTTCACATTATTGAAAATTTTGATCAATACTCATAACCAAACTCTTTTTAAAATTCAATTAAAAAAATTTATTATTAACAAAAAATAACATTAATCAATTTTTTAATTGAAAATACTACAAAGGAAATAATTTTTTTTCAAAATAAATATTCAAAAAATTTAAATCATAAATATTTAAATAATTTAAATAATCTAAAAAATTTAATAAGTAAAAAATTAAAATAATTTAAAATTTTAATATTTTAAATTTAAAAACAATTCTACACTCAAATTGTAACCAAACACATAAAACAAAACTCAATTAAAAAATTATTTTTAAAACTCATAACCAAACACATAACTCGAAACTCCATACTACTTTCACAACTCTACACTCAAATCGTAACTAAATACATAACAAAAAAATTAAAATATTTAAAAATATTTTTATAAAATAGAGTTTGAATTTATTTTTATAAAATATTTTAAAATTTAAAAAATTAAAATCGTAATATTTAAAAATTAAAATATTTAAAAATATTCAAAAAATTAAAAAAATCGTGACATATTTAAACATTAAAATATTTAAAATCTTAACAAAATTAAAATATTTTTAAAATATTGATTTGAATAGAGTTTTGAAAAGAGTTTTGAATTATGTGTTTGGTTATGAGTTTTGAAAAGTAATGATTATGTTTTGAATTGAGTTTTGAGAAATGAGTGTAGAATTATGATTTGAGAACCCTAAACAAACACCACACTCAAAAGTAAGTGTGGAACTAGATTTTGAAAACTCCACCAAACGGATGGCCGGCAAGCCATCATTGATGGCCGGCAAAGGTCCATTTCTAGCTGGCAAGGCACACTCCTGGATAGAACATGGCCGGCAAAGGCCATTCATGGCCAGCACATGGCCAGAAATGCCCATCCATGGCCAGCAACCTCCACTTTTGGTTGGCCAAAAAAATATGCTTTTTGGGCCCAACTTGAAATGGGCATATCTCCTTCATCTGGACTCCTTTGCAGGTCATTCTTGAGCTTAAATTGAAGCCCTAGAAGTCTTCTTTCCAAGTATGAAAAAAGATATGCCTCTTTTAGTGAAGACTACTCAGTTTCGATTCTACCCGGATTCATGCCCAACTTCTTCTCCAACTTGGTTTCTTCTCTCCACTCCAATTTTCTTCAACTCCAAACCTTTAAATAAGATGTTTTAAAGATTTTTTTTCAAAGAGTTCACCTCTCTTTCATTTACTTCCACTTTGTCCTTGCTTGGTTTACCGAAAAGTGCAATATTTAACGAAATGTAAGCCTCGGAACATCGTAGAAAATTTTTTTCAAAAATGTTTTGAAAGAGAGGGTTTTAAGGTCTAAAATCATTTTGGTCAAAATAGTTTTGGCCCAAAATAGAGTGTAAGGTTGGGATTTGAAGCTCTCCTTGCCGAAGAAATCGCACCGTCACACTGCACAACTTTCATCACCAAGTAAGTAATCAGTGGCGCCCAAGTCTTAAGGGCGGTCAAAAATGGGATGTCTACACCTTGTAGCCAACCGACCGTCCTTAAGTCCAGAACAAGTAAATTGATCGACCAAGGTGCTCAGCCTGTATGTGGTCTGAGCAAATCACCTTTGCAGAAGTACGATAGCAAGAGGAATGAACACTTTTAACTCCTGTTTTGGCACAAGTTCAGCTTTTAT